>JARJEC010077306.1:0-12654 GCA_030264575.1 Tachinus sp. AB-2021 | reverse complement strand
TTTTTTTCTAAAATAAGTTATTTCAGCTTAAGTATAGTCACTTGGAACAAATTGTATAAAGTTAAAATTAAATTGTCAAAAAATTTCTTGGGGGAAATTAAGTTTACCGAATAAAATTAAGTTTTAGAAAAGTTAGGCAGCCGCAATAAACAACATGTCAATGTGAGTGAGAGAGTGAGAGTGTTTACACATCTTTTGTGAGTACAGCAGTACTTACTTTCTTGATTCTTTTCTTCTAAAATAAGTTATTGCAGTTACGTAGCTTAGGTGGTCACTTGGAACAAATTGTATTAAATTAAAGTTAAATTGTAAAATAATTTCTTGGCAGAAATAAAGTTTACTAAATGAAGTTAAGTTTTAGCAAAGTTGGACAGCCGCAATAAACCAATATTTCAGTGTGAGTTAGTGAAGGAGGGTGTTTACACATGTTTTGTGAGTATAGCGGTACTCATTTTCTTGATTTTTTTAAATAAGTTATTTCAGTTTAGGTATGATCACTTGGAAGAAATTGTATTAAAGTTAAATTGTAAAAAAATTTCTTGGGAGAAATAAAGTTTACTAAATGAAGTTAAGTTTTAGAAAAGTTAGGCAGCCGCAATAAACCAATATTTGAGTGTGAGTGACTGAATGAGGGTGTTTACACATCTTTCGTGACTACAGCGGTATTCATTTTTTTTTCTAAAATAAGTTATTTCAGCTTAGGTGTGGTCACTTGGAACAAATTGTATAAAGATAAAATTAAATTGTCATTAAATGTCTTGGGGGGGGGGGGGAATAAAGTTTACCAAATGAAATGAAGTTTTAGAAAAGTTAGGTAGCCTCAAGAAACCAATATGTCAGTGTGAGTGAGTGATTGAGCGTGTTTACACATCTTTCGTGAGTACAGCGGCAATCATTTTCTTGATTATTTATTTAAATAAGTTAAATAAGAGAAATAAAGTTTATCAAATGAAGTTTTAGAAAATTTAGACAGCTGCAAAAAACCAATGTGTCAGTGTGAGTGATTGAGTAAGGGTGTTTACACATCTTTCGCGAGTACAGAGGCACTCACTTTTAGTTAAAATTAAATTGTCAAAAATATCTTGGGGGAGAAATAAAGTTTACCAAATAAATTTAGGTTTTAGAAAAGTTAGGCAGGCGCAAAAAAACAATGTCAGTGTGAGTGACTGAGGGTGTTTCCACATCTTTTGTGAATACAGCGGTACTAACTTTCTTGGTTTTTTTTAAATAAGTTATTTTGGCTTGGAACAAATTGTAAAAAGTTAGAATTAAATTGGTCAAAAAATGTCTTTGGGAAAATAAAGTTTACCAAATAAAGTTTTTTTTTTAGAAAAGTTAGGCATCCGCAAAAAAACAAAAACCTTGAATATTTGATTTCTTTAAAAAGAGTTAATCTTTCGATAGAAAATGAAGAAAGATATATAGATTTGGTTAGGTTGAGTAAGGTCGCAAAATATGTTGGCTTTGACTTTGAAATAGTTGCTTTTTATGAAAATCGATGAAACTTATAGATTTTTAAGTTAAGTTTTTCTCAACAAATTTAGGTCAGGTGAAACTCGCCAAGGAACAGATTTGTCAATGATAAAATGAGTTTTGGGGGATTTTTTGGGAAAAGGTGGATTTTTAAAAAGTTGCAAAACTTTCTTTAAAAAAATGTAAGGTTTTCAGAAAAAGTTTTTCAAAAATTATGTAAAATGGATAAAATTAAGAAGGTTGTAATAAGTTCGATTTGACTTTGGTTTTTAGGAAAAAAGTAATCGTTCAAATTATTTTTTTTAACAAGTTAGGTCAGGTTACATAAGGTCACTCAAAACAATTTTTTAAAAGTTATAAAGTAGTTTTTCAGAAAAGAAGTCAAACTTTGAGTTAAGTTAAGATTTTAGAAAAATTTAACTTTTTTAGTAATGGTCAAGTTTGAACAAAAGTAGTATTTTTTGTACAATAAGTAAGCTTAGTTTAAGTTAGGACATTTGAAACATATTTGTTGAGTTAAAATTAAGTTTTTCAAGAAAAAGACTTTGAAAATGTTGAGTTTTGAGAGAAAAATTAAATAGGTAAGTCATTTATAACAAATTTTTTTAAGTTAAAATTGTAGTTTTTGAGAAAAAAAAAACTTTAAAAACGTCGAGCTTTGGGAGAAAAGTTAACATGTTAGAAAAAGTAGAATTTAAAAAAAAAAGTTAAGTTTAAAGATAAGTATTTTTTGTTCAATAAATAAGTTTAGTTTAGTTTAGTTAGGATATTCGAAACATTTTTTTAAGTTAAAATGAACATTTTCAAAAAATGAACTTTGAAAATGTTGAGTTTGAGAGAAAAATTAAGTAGGTAGGCCACTTGCAACAATTTTTTTAAAGTTAAAGTTGAAGTTTTTGAGAAACAAAAACACTTTAAAAACGTCGAGTTTTGGGAGAAAAGTTAAGATTTTACAAAAAGTTATTTTTTTTCTAGATAAAGTCAAGTTTAAACAAACGTAGTTTTTTTGTACAATAAGTAAGTTTAGTTTGAGTTAGGAGATTTGAAACTTTTTTTAAAGTTAAAATGAAGTTTAAAAAAAGACTTTGAGAATGTTAAGTTTTGAGAAAAAAATTAAGTAGATGAGTCATTTACAACAAATTTTTTAAAGTTAAAATGTAATTTTTGAGGAAACAAACTTTAAAAACGTCGAGCTTTGAGAGTAAATATGATTTTAGAAAAAGTTAAGTTTTTTAGAAAATGTCAAGTTTAAACAAAAGTAGTTTTTCTGTACAATAAGTCAGTATAATTTATGTTAGGACATTCCAAACATTTTTTGAAAGTTAAAATGAAGTTTAAAAAAAAAATTTGAAAATGTTTAGTTTTGAGAGAAAAATTAAGTATATAGATTACTTGCAACAAATTTTTTAAAATTAAAATATAGTTTTTCATAAAAAAAAATTAAAAACGTGGAACTTAGAGAGAAAAGTTAAGGGTTTAGAAAAAGTTGAGTATTTTAGAAAAAGTTTAAACAAAAGTAGCTTTTTTGTACAATAAGTCAGTTTAGTTTATGTTAGGACATTTTAAACATTTTTTTAAGTTAAAATTAAGTTTTAAAAAAATTAACTTAACTTTGAAAATGTTAAATTTTGAGAGAAAAATAAAGTAGGTAGGTCACCTGCAACAAATGTTTTATAGTTAAATGCAGTTTTTCAGAAAACCAGTTTTGATAGAAAAGTTAAGTTTTTTAGTTTTTTTAGTTAAAATAAAGTTTTTTTTCTATCTCTAGTCAGGGAACATGAACATTTATAAACCGTTTAACTAACAATGAAATAAAGTTTATTTAATTATATTTTATTTTATTATACAAAATGGATATTTATAGCAAACGGTAATAATTTTAATAAAAGTTGATTTTACAAAAAAATGTTAAATAATTTTATATATTTATATATATTTCCCACATTTTGTGCAGCTTCTTATAATTTTTACAAACTTTTTCAATTTTTTTTAATAATTTTTTAAAGATTTATTTCTTTGACATTGTTTCTATTTAATTTGTGATATTTCAAGAAAACTCTTAAATAAAGAATATTTTCTCACATTATGTACAGTTTAGGGTATTCATTGATAATTGTTTGATTAGCATTTTGTGAATTTTGTAAATATTTTGTGACATTTTTTGATATTTTGAAAAACATTTAAAACATTCAGAGATCTTTCCAGTACTATTTTTTATTGCTAATTAAATTTATTATTAATATATAAAAGCAAATGTTAAAATATATTTATATTAACCAATTGTTTGTTATATCATTAGTCATTCGATTGGAATAATAAAATCAATAATTGATTCGGTTCGAAATAAATATAGCGCAGCATCATCGTGTCCTGCAGGTCGCGGGTGCGTTACCTACCTGTGCCGATCTGTTCGTTCGTCCTGTCGGCAAGCGCGTATGCAAATTTCCACTGGGGCAATTTGTCGAAAGCACATAAGCATATATACCCATATACACCATATAGCAACTATACGCACTGGGATCAGACCCACTGCGCTGAATAATATATGTGCCACGCGCTGCCTCATTCCTACATAACATTAAACTGCATTTACATTAATCAGCATACCGACTTCTTCTCTCCACTTCTTCCTCTCCGCCACATTCATTCTACTTAACCGCAAAACCGAATAAATATTATCATAATGTAAACAAACAAAAGGAACTTCACTTATTGAATATTTCAATAATCAGATGGTAATTTATTTCCCGAATTAGATCTTAATTTATGTTTAACACTCAATTGAATTTAACTCATTCGACAAATTGATTTATCGAAACAAAACATTTCATTTTCAAATTCTCAGTAGTAAAATTAATAGTTATTAATTATTTATTTATTTCATATTCCTTGTAAATATACATTTATCTAGCGTAATATAAAATGGGCTTTCTGTCCTTTTATTTTATTTATTTAATTTAACTTAACTTAATTGATTTTAGTTTTAAATATATTTATGATAAATTTTTATTGCTTATTTGCGCAATTAAACAATAATAAAAAGTGGAAGTTGTCGTTAAAAATAATCAACATCGATTCCACACCAATAATCGTTTTACTTTTTACCGATGAATAATATTCGAAAGCGGTGGGCGCGTTTATTGGAGAAATTGTAGGAAAAAAATTATGTCATACGTTAATTTAATTTATGCCCACATGCAAATGTCCGCATGTATGCCATAAGAGTTGACATTGTTCGCAAGTTGTTTGGAGATTTATCATCGCTGCCGCATTATAATTTTTTTATGTGACATTGAGGTGGCTATCTGATGATCTTGAATCTTGAAATTGAGGACGAATTTTTTTTAATAATTATTCACATAATAATATTACGTTCAAAAATTGTTACAGCTTCATAGAAATAAGATTTAACAAGCGCTACATGAAAATTTGTAGAAATGAAATGTGTCTATGAAATGTCTTCTAACCTAACCTAACCTAACCTAACCTAACCTAACCTAACCTAACCTAACATTTTTTGAGTAAAACTAAAAGTTTTTACATTTTAATTGCGAAAATTAAAGAATTTTCATTAGAAACATTTTTTTCGAAACTGATATCAATTACTCGAAATGTATTAATTAATAACAATTTTTTGCTGGAATATAAAAAAAAGTTAAATTTGCTTTATACAATCACCAAAAATATTTGCTTTAGTTTTGTTTATTTTTTTAATCATATTCTGTTTTGGCAACAAATTTTTTCCATATTTTGATGATAATTTAATCAATTCTTCTTCAAGCAATCACCAACAGGATTATCCTTAATTTGACTATAATTGTTTTGCCAGAAACGTGATTGCTATCAAATTTCCTATAAGATTCCATATTTTGGAATAAAAATTAAATCAATTCTTGTTTAAGAGTGACCAATAGAATTTTTCTTTAATTGTTTTGGCAGGAACGTGTTTGCTATTAAATTTCTTAAAAGATTACATATTCTGGGCTCTAAATTTTGATGAAATTTTAATCAATTCTTCTTCAAACAATGACCATTAGAATGTTTAAAATCTGACTTTAATTATTTTGTCAGAAACGTGTTTGCTATCAAATTTCCTATAAGATTCCATATTTTTGGCCCTAAATTTTGATGAAAACTTAATCAATTCTTCTTCAAACAATGACCAATTGATTAATTATTAATCTGATATTAAATATTTTATCAGAAAAGTATTTAGTATCAAACTTCCTATAAGATTCCATATTTGGGGCTTTATATTTTTATGAAAATTTAATGAATTATTGCTCAAGCTGTTACAAATGAAATTTTTCTTTAATTTGACTATAATTATTTTGTCAAAAACGTGTTTGTTATCAAAATTCCTACCCGATTTCATATTTTGGTCTTTAAATATTAATGAAAATTTAATCAATTGTTGGTCAAGCAGTAACTAATAAATTTTTTCTTTATTCTGACATTAATTATTCTGTCAGAAACGTGTTTAGTTTAAAATTTTCTATAAGATTTCATGTTTTGGGCTCAAAATTTGGATGAAAATTTAATCAATTCTTGTTCACGCAGTGACAAATATATATTTTTTTGAATTGGACCTTAATTATTTTATCAGATATGTGTTTAGTATCAAATTTCTTACAAGATTCTATATTTTGGGCTTTTACTTTGTAGAAGAATTGATTATATTTTCATTCAAATATAATCAATTCTTCTTCAAACAATGACCAATAGAATTTTTTTTAAATCTGACTTTAGTTATTTTGTCAGAAACGTGTTTAGTATTAAATTTTCTATAAGATTTCATATTTTGGCCTTAAAATTTGAATGAAAATTTAATCAATTCTTGTACAAGCTGTGACAAATAGAATTTTTCTTTAATCCTATTATAAATATTTTGCCAGAAACGTGTTTAGTATCCAATTTCCTATATGTTCTATATTTTGGAATAAAAATTAAATCAATGTTTGTTTACGGTGTGTCCAATAAATTTATTTTTAATCGGACTTTAATTATTTTAGCAGGAACGTGTTTGGTATTAAATTTCCTATAAGACTTAGATTTCATATTTTGAGCTTTAAATTTTGATGAAATTTTAATCAATTTTTTTCAAACAACGACCAATAAAAAAAAATTAATCTGACTTTAATTATTTTGCTAGAAACGTGTTTGGTATCTAATTTCCTATAAGATTCCATATTTTGAGCTTTAACTTTTGATGAAGTCTAATCAATTCTTCTTCAAACAACGACCAATAGAAACTTTTTAATCTGACTTTAAATATTTTGTTAGAAACGTATGTGGTATCAAATTTCCTATAAGATTCCATATCTTGGGCTTAAAATTTGGATGAAAATTTAATCAATTCTTGTTCAACCAGTGACCACTAGAATTTTAATTTTAATCGGACCTTAATTATTTCAATCAATGCCCAATAGAATTTTTTTAATATGACTAATTATTTTGTTAGAAACATGTTTGGTATCAAATTTTCCATAGATTTCCTATTTTGGGTTTTACATTTTTATGAAAATTGATTAAATACTTGTTCAAGCAGTGACCAATAGAATTTTTCTTTAATCTGACCTTAATTATTGTGTTAGAATAGTGTTTAGTTTAAAATTTTCTATAAGATTTCATATTTTAGGCTTAAAATTTGGATGAAAATGTAATCAATTCTTCTTCAAACAATGACCAATAGAATTTTTTTAATCTGAATTTAATTATGTTGTCAGAAACGTGTTTGGGATAAAATTTCCTATAAGGTTCCATATTTTGGGCTTCAAATTTGGATGAAAATTTAATCAATTCTTGTTCAAGCAGTGACAAATATAATTTTTCTTCAATTTGACTATAATTATTTTGTCAGGAACGTGTTTAGTATCAAATTTCCTATGAGATTTCATATTTTGGTGTTCAAATTTTAATGAAAATTTAATCAATTCTTGTTCAAGCAATGTCCAATAGAATTTTTCTTTAATCTGATTATAATTATTTTGTTAGAAACGTGTTTGCTATAAAATTTTCTATAAGATTCCTTATTTTTGGCTTTAAATTTAATCATTTTTTCTTCAAACAATGAACAATAGAATGTTTTATCTGATTTTAATTATTTTGTCAGAAACGTGTTTGGTATCAAATTTCTTACAAGATTACATATTTTGGGTTAGAAATTTATATGAAAATTTAATCAATTCCTCAATGATTAATAGAATTGTTTTAATTTGACTTCAATTATTTTGTCAGAAAAATGTTTGGTATCAAATTTTCTATTGATTCCATTTATTTTGCTTAAAATTTGGATGAAAATTTAATCAATTCCTGTTCAAGCAGTGACCAATATAATTTGTTATTAATCTGACCTTAATTATTTTGTCAGAAACATGTTTATTGTCAATTTTTTTATAGATTACATATATTGGGCTTAAAATTTGGATGAAAATTTAATCAATTTTTGTTCAAGCAGTAATCAATAGAATGTTTCTCTAATCTGACCTTAATTATTTTGTTTGTTATCAAATTTCCTGATTCCATACTTTGGGCTTTAAATTTTTATGAAAATTTAATCAATTCTTCTTCAACCAATGACCAATAAAATTTTTTAATCTGACTTTAATTATTTTGGTATCAAATTTTCTATAGATTCCATATATTGGGCTTGAAATTTGGATGAAAATTTAATCAATTCTTGTTCAGGCAGTGACCAATAGAATTTTTCTTTAATCTGATTTTAATTATTTGGTCAGAAACCAAAAAATTTTTTATACGAATCTATATTTTGGGCATAAAATATAATTTGTAGATACCAACCATCTCTACCATATATTTTCATTAACCATCACCATATTTTGACATGTAAACTGCAAAATTGAGAAATTTTTAATAAACAATTTGAGCACAAATTTTACTAAATAAGTGAAAATGTTTAGCACATACAAAACAAAAATGATACTTTGTAGATACCCATGTTCAAAAATATTTTCATTAACCATTAAGATATTTTGACTGTCAAAATTGAGAAATTGAGAAAAATAGAAGAAAATTAAAACTGTATCCACTAAATGTTTTTATTAACAATAAAGATATTTTGAAATTTGAACTGTCAAAATTGAGAAATTTTGATTTGATACAAATTAGAACAAACTGAACTTCCGTAAATAACTCAAAATGTTTGGGAGGTAGAAGAAAATTGTTTTATGAGAATTTGTAGATACAAACCATATTTACAAAATATTGTTATTAACCATCATGGTATTTTGACATTTAAACTGTCAAAATTGAGAAATATTGATTCAACACAAATTAGCACAAACCGAATTTCCCTAAATAACTCAAAATGTTTGGTAGATAGAAGAAAATTATTTTTTGAAAATTTGTAGATAAAAACCATATCTACTAAATGTTTTTATTAACTATCAAGATATCTTGACATTTAAAGTGTCAAAATTGAGAAATTTTGATTCAAGACAAATTAGCACAAACCGAATTTTCCTAAATAACTCAAAATGTTTGGTAGGTAGAAGAAAATTGTTTTATGAGAATTTGTAGATACAAACCATATTTACAAAATATTGTTATTAACCATCATAGTATTTTGACATTTAAACTGTCAAAATTGAGAAATATTGATTCAACACTAATTAGCACAAACCGATTTTCCCTAAATAACTCAAAATGTTTGGTAGATAGAAGAAAATTATTTTATGAAAATTTTTAGATAAATTGAGAAATTTTGATTCAACTGAAATAAGTGCAAACTGAATTCCATTAAATAACTCATAATGTTTGGTAGATACAAGAAAATTATATTATTATAAATTGTAGATACAAAACATATTTAAAAATATTTTTATTAATCATTAAGATATTTTCACATTTATACCGTCAAAATTCTAAAATTTTTATTTATCTCAAATTGCGCAAAGTTAATTTAAATAAATATCTCAAAATATTTGGTAGACAAAAAAATGTTTGTAGATATAAACCATATTAAAAATCATTATAAATCGTCAAGAACTGTCAAAATTTAGAAATTTTGATTATTTCCAAATTAGCATAAATTGAATTGTACTATACAGGGTCATTTATAATAAATGTAAAAAACTTTGCCACCTTATTTGGTGACGTAATTTTACGATAAAAATGTCATATTATGGAGATATGTGTATATACAAGATGTTTTTAAATATCGTCCTAAGCTATAACTATTATAACATCTTTATTTTGAACAAGAAAAGTTGTTTTATTATTTAATAGTTATTTACTCAAAGAAGTATTTTGATAATTCTGCTTGCGGTTGAATTGGAAGTAGCTTCAACTTCTTTAGATTAGATGTAAGGAAATTATGTACAATATTTTTATTGACTATCATGATATTTTATCATTTAATCCATCAAAACTTCAGAATTATGTTTAAATCTAAATTAGCACAAACATTAGAGATCGGTTGTTTATTCAAAATAAACAAGTTATACTGATTATAGGAACACTTTTTCAAAATACGGAAATTTGTGAACATTTATGAAAATTTGAAGGTAAAAATAAGACTTAATATATACTTATTTAAACCGTCCAATTTTAGAAATATCAATTAAACCCATATTAGCTCTAACAAAAATGTAAACAAAATCAATTGGTTTTAAATAGGAATTAATTAATTTCTTTTATATTATTTTCGGTAGTCGGATGCATAAATCTCGGCATTCCAATAGACGCCAAAATTTTACTAACGAGCCCGGCTCGCGCGTAGTTTTAATCAAAATATTTCCGATTGAGATTGCGGCTCATTATGGCCATTGTGTTTGCGCTTTAAATGCAAAAATAAAAATGCAGAAGCAGTATCAATAGATCAGGACTAGAATCTTTTTCTTTTTCTCCGGTTGATCGGAAAACAATAAAAGGTAAAAAATATTTATCGGGAGCCTTTTTAAACTGGTCCTATGCGATGGGGCTCCGATATAAAAAGAAAACGAAAAAACTTGTTTGCGGTCGTGGGTTATACTACGGACTTGAGGACACTTATTACTTCATATCATGTTGCGTCTTATATCATTCTCTTCTGTCCGGATGGTATGATACCAAACTTTTAATAAACACGAGTTATAGACCGCGATGTAATTCGAGTAGTTTGTGTTCGTTTTTTTTTTTTGGCTTTCGGTTCTGATGTCAATATTTATTTGGGATCCGATTATTTTATGGATTTATTAGTCTGCGTGTGTAATCTTGAATTTATTAAAAATTTTAAATATGAATAATAAATTAAATACTAATTAATGGCAAAAAATATAAATTAACAAAAATTTGGTAATTTTGTTTGCTTATTTTATAAAAAAGTTGAACAGTTAAATAATAATTAATTTTAAAAATATATAAATTTTTTTGAAACATTGATTCAGTTTTGCCAAAATTTCATAAAAATTATATATATATATAATACGTTTTTATATTGTTTATAAAATTGATACGAAAATTTATTATTATTTAAATTATTTTCTAAACAGTTTTTTTTTAATTTTGATTTAAAAAAATTTTTTTGTACAAATTATTGGTTATCAAAATATAATTAGTTTTGTAACTTTTTATTTAACATTTTTTACAAGCTATTTGTCGCATTTTTTTCGATATTTTGCAGAAAATTTTGAAAGATTTTATTTTCTCAAATTTCTTGATTTTCCTCTATGTTTATGTTTTAAATTACTTTTTTTTAATTAACAATTATTAAAGAAAAAGGATAACGAATTTAAATTTTTTATATAAAAAACGTTTTTCAAAATTTTGACTAATAATTTTTTTGATTTTTAAATTTTTTTTTTGTACAAATTTTTGGTTAACAAAATATAATTAATTTCATAACATTTTATTTAACATTTTTTACAAGCTATTTGTTGCATTTTTTTCGATATTTTGCAGAAGGTATTGAAACATTTAATTTTCTCAAATTTCTTGATTTTCTTTTTTGTTTATGTTTTAAAATGCTTTTTTTTAATTAACAATTATTATGGTAAAAGGTGAGGAATTTAAATATATCAACATAAATTTTGTTTTTAATTTTTTATATAAAAAGAAGTTTTTTAAAAAATTTGGATTCTTCATTATTTTTTTGATTTTCAAAATTTTTTTGGTACAAATTTTTGGTTAAAACAAAATAATTAATTTCATAACATTTTATTTAACATTTCTTACAAGCTATTAGTTGCATTTTTGTCGATATTTTGCATAAGATTTTGAAAGATTTCATTTTCTCAAATTTCTTGATATTCTTTTATATCTATGTTTTAAATTACTTTGTTTTTAATTAACTAAACAATATTAAAGAAAAAAGATAACAAATTTAAATACATCAAAATAAATTTCGTTTTAAACTGTGTATATAAATAAAAGAATTTAAAAATTTTGATTCTTCATTACTTTTTTGATTTAAAAATTTTTTTGGTAGTAATTTTTGGTTACAAAAAGATAGCAAATTGAAACATATTAAAATAAATTTTGTTTTGAACTTTTATATAAAAAAAGTTTTTTCAAAATTTTGATTCTTCATTATTTTTTGGATTTAAAATTTTTTTTTGTACACATTTATGGTTAAAAAATATTATTAATTTTATAACATTTTATTTAACATTTTATACAAGCTATTTGTCGCTTTTTTCGATATTTGGCAGAAGATTTTGAAAGATTAAATTTTCTCAAATTTCTTGATTTTCTTTTATGTTTATGTTTTAAATTGCTTTTTTTTAATTAACAAGTATTAAAGAAAAAAGAAAATGCATTTAAATATATCAAAATAAATTTCGTTCTAAACTGTTTATATAAATAAGTTTTTTCAAAATTTTGATTCATGATATTTTTTTTGATTTTTAAAATTTCTTTTTGTACAAATTTTTGGTTCAAAATTATAATTAATTTCATAACATTTTATTGAACATTTTTTGCAAGCTACTTGTCGCATTTTTTTCGAAATGTTGCAGAAGATTTTGAAAGATTTAATTTTCTCAAATTTATGATTTTTTTGTTTATGTTTTAAATAACTTTTTTTTAAATTAGCAATTATTAAAGAAAAATGATAATGAATTTAAATGTCAAAATAAATTACATTTTGAACTGTATATATAAAAAAAAGTTTTTTCAAAATTTTGATTCTTCATTATTTTTATGTTTTTAAATTTTTTTTATGCAAATATTTGGTTAAAATAA
>JARJEC010077298.1:0-18626 GCA_030264575.1 Tachinus sp. AB-2021 | reverse complement strand
TGATTTCACGTAGTTTCAGTAGTTCGCAGCTTATCAATTTAAATACCATCACGCGCACAATGCGCTATTAAAACCCCACGTCACAATCAGTCTCAATTCAGGTGCATTACGTATTAATTCTTATTTATTTTTAACAATTACGGCATGATTGACGACACCGATAAGGAACATTAATATTGCATGAGAAAACTAATTTATATAACAACCGACATTCATTTTATTTTAAATACAACTATCAGCAGCCGAACAGCTACTACCTTATCAGTTCAAACCTAATAAAGTCTACACACACCAACAATAATATATTATATACGAGGTTTACCACCTTCCATACTTTGAAAATAATAATACTTAAATTTATTATTATTGTCTATCCAACCATATTATTGCTGTTGTATTGGAATTCATTTCAGGCTCTATTGATTACCAAATGGGTGTTTGTGTTGGATTGTGGCCAAAATCTGCTTGTTTTATTTAGTAGCATTGTTTCCATTTACTTTAAACTATACTATTAAATATTAATACTTATCTTTTTAATACCGAAGTACAAATTGTATGATAGAAAAATATGTGCTTTATCTTTATATAACTTAACAATATAATTGAAAGAATAAATTACATGCAGTTCAAAACATTCGATAATACTGTTATATTATTTATTATATCAATTTATAATACTATAATTGCTGTGCGTGACTAAGTCTGTTGTCAATTTGTTGTTGTTTATCAGGACCTGCTCCTCTATTAAATGTACCAAAGATAATAAATTTTAATAATATTCATATTTATACTATTGATTATTAAAATTTTGTTGTACATACAATTAAATATTTCATTGAATAATTATCAATTGATACAATGTATTTATGTTGGTAAGCTGTCTATAGATAAGAGGTCTTTGATTTGATTTTTTGCATAGTATTATTTGACTAGTCACTTTCCTTGAATATTAAAATACAAACGAAAAATAAGTATTGACATGCACCATTTTATAAAATAAATATAGTGTTAAAATTACTTATTAAGTAACTAATTGATTAATTGAATTTTTGCATCAATTTGTTGCTGCCAATATTGTCACCTAATATTAACAGAGTAAGCGGAATTCTAGAAGAATAATCACGTATGTTGCTGGTAAATAGTGTGCGGTTCAATTTGAAATGCAAAACAGCAATTTGTAAACTCATGAAAATGACTGTATATTAAGCAATTTTATTCATATGACAACATTTACGTACAGGAAATTGTTATACTTCAAATAAATAGCGGAGCGAGTTAACTCTAAAGACCTGGTATTTAAGCCTCAGATTATTTTCAGTGTAGAAATCAACTAAGCAAGTTTGTTAGGTTTGTTGGTACATTATTATAATTAATTATGTTAATTGTTTTATAACAAATAAGTATTCTATAATGACTTTATATAATTTTATTCACTCTGTCCTGTGTTCTAAAATGAAATTCAGCTAAAGAGGCAGGTGTAATTGCTTTAAAAATATTTTTTGTCGTTTCTGAACAGACTGCCACTAAAAAGAATACACAGTTGTATTGTGCGTTGACTTAAAAATGGCACACCGTTTGCGCATGTTCAAGTATATACCTTAATGTTAAATTAGCCGAATGAAGAAAAGATGAAAATAAAGAACCCTGGATGACACTTTAATTTATCATTTATTATCATTAGAATGAGCGTATTATAATAAAATTACAAAAAATCAGATAGTAGCTCTCGATCTATTATAACAGGTTAGTATAGTCCATATTTAAGTTTTTTAAGTTTATAATTTCACCATTTTACAATATTACAAAAGCCTACATTTTTCTAACCTAACATATGCTCTAACATAAAAATCAAAAGAATTCATCGTATGAAACTGTATAAACGTATAAAATGGTGTAAAACCTTACAAATTTTAAAATGTATCCAAAATATGTCTTTAATACTCTTATATAAACTCAAATTAATTCTTATATATATTTTTTGCGATATCGAACCATTTAACGATTTAGAAATAATTTAAATATATAACTAACCACTCTTAGTAGATTAACTCATGGGCAAAGCATAGAAAAATGATAATTTAAAAAGAACTTAAAACTAGTGAATTTAAATTCCTATAGAGTAGTATAAGAATAAATTAAACATTATCTTTAAAAAATAAAAATTATACAAAAACAGTCAACGACTGTTGTCAATATAGTTATAAAAATAAAAGCAATTTGTGAAAAGTGTATTTTATTATTATTTACATAACCACAATGTTTTAAATTTGCCTAGCACTCTTACTCCTGTTGGTTTTTGAATGTGAACCACCGAATGCTGCGTTAAGATATTGGTTGCTATGGTCACCTGATCATGACAAAAAACGTGAAGTCTGACAGTGACAAAAAATATCACTAATGATAGTAACAATTGGAGAAAAAAATTCCACTTTTTTGTTTGAAACATTAATTTTCATGTTTTACATCTACCGGGCGTCCTACAACGGCTCTCGCATTTTCTTCTTCAAAATTGTCAAAACAATTTTTGATATGTGTTTGCAAGCCTTTTTTGTCAATATCATCTTTCGCTAAAATATGACTACAAGACATATAAATACGGCACCAAGCATAATAAAAATTAAAATAAATTTAGAATATTATGAATATTTAAAAAATATACAAATAATGCATAAATAAATTCTTTTTATATCAGATGAGTTGAAGTAAAACATGTTCTAATTTTACTTTCAGTTCATGCTGAGAAAAAATTTCTACATATTATATAGTGTGATCATAGATGTGGATTGCAATAAAAATAAATAGTTGAAAAATAATTAAATAAATAAATATGGAGTCTTGGTTTGCTTGTTTAGAAACTTCTTTTGTACCATATTATATTTTTTTAATATAAAAAATGTAAAATTCTTTTAAGTAAATTATAATTTTTGTACGAATTATCAAATAAACAATTATATCAAATGGCATTTACAACTTTGATTTATGACGGTAATTTTTTTTAAATAGCTTGATAAGATATTTGGCATATTGTAAACTATAAAATAGATTTTAGTCAAATATATACTCAGATTGTAACCATATGAACATGACAAAGCTGTTCCTATGATTTTTAAACAATCCTGATAAAAAAGTAACAATAAAAATACCGTTTTCTATAAATATTGGTACTTGTTAATAATATTTTTTTTATTTTACTAATTATTTTCTATCGCATATAAGATCCGTCTTCCGATCTCCTATACTTTGCATAGAAGATGTCTTTTAGCTAAAAAGATGCAAAGGTGTTTTCAAATTGATCTGAAACATATTTTAATCGACTCAGCATGTTATTTTTGGGGAGCACATGTGAAGTACCAACTCTTAACAATAAATTATGAACTTAGATAAGTGCAGAAAGGCCCGTATAGACCTTCTAACCTATCGAATAGTTCAATTTATTTAACCAAAATACAAATGACTTTAACAATGATTTTGTTACTAATGTGTATATTAAAATAGATTACAGTCTGTCATAATACTTTATGCATTTGTCTTTTTAAATTCATGTGGTTTGTATTATTGCTTTGTCCATAAAATAGTAACAAAATATCTTCTTTCAATTTCAACAAAAAAAAGTTGTAAAAATATAGATGACATGCAATTGATTATTTTTTCTATTTTGGTGAGCAAATGTTATCATTTTTCAACGGAAAGTAGTGACTAATGTACTGGTTTTAATCACAAGTGATCAAAAATTTTATACCAACATATATCCAATTATCATGTAAAAATCTTACTTTAAAGATTTTATTTTTATTATTTAGTAGTGTAATTTTAATGTTTTTAATACAATCATACCATATCTGTGATGCTATGTATAAAGATTAATTTGTTTCAAGCATTATTTTTACATGTATGTAAAACTTTAATATAAATTATAATTAATTCCATTTTGAAGTGTTGGTTGCCTGAAGGCTGACTGATGCGCATGAGTGTTAGTGTTATATTAATTCAAATTGTTATTTTGGAAGATAAAAACCCTGCAATAAGGCTGTTATAATAAATCCAATACCAACGCCAATTCATGTTATTGAATGAATGAATTTTATATGTATATGTTAATTAAAACTTTTAGAAGACAAAATTCAAAGCTGCCTCTGAAATCTAAATATTGTTTATTAATATTATTTTCTTAATATTAATTTACCTTCGGTTTATTAAAAACAAATAATACAATTTGAGACTAACAAAAATATATTGTATTTTGTCTATAGTTTTATAAAAATAACTTAAAAGAAAAAAAAACAGGTTTGGTACACTTGAGTAATGTGGTTTGATCTGATTGCGGCACAAACTTTCGAATTATCAAGTGCTTGTTGATAAAATTTGAAAATGAAAAAGAAATACTAGGCAGCGGTTTTTGGATTTCTAACATTTTTTCGATTTGTCAAATATGCACTTAACAAAGTAGTATCAATTATACTATCAATTTGATATACAAAATAACAAATAAAATGATATTTAGTACATTATTCTAGTACATTATACCCTACCCTCAAACCATAAGGCCGACCAGCTAACCAAAAAGGGAACAACTGGGACATTTATTGGACCAGAACCCACATTCGGAGTTCCACACAAAATCAGAAAAGAAATAAGCCAACGCAAACTTGCAAAGGTACACAATGACTTGTGTAAAAACTGTCAGGGGATTAATCACACAAGATTATTCCTAACAGAACCAACACAAAATACTCAAAAGAAAGTATCGCAAATGAGTCGAACCAAACTGCGAAGGCACACAGAAGTGATTACCAGACACCGTCGTCTTAAGAAGCACATGCATAGCTGGGTATACAAAAAAATCTACTATGCCGCGGATGTTAGAAGGACGAGAGACTACACCGTAGCATCTGCAACACGCACAGTTCACTTTGGTAAGCATATGATAGCTCAAGATGAACTGAAAACAATCCCTTGGCAAAAAGTCCCGGACTTCATAGAAGTGACAGAGCTGCTAAATGTGAAAGATGTCAGAGGGGCACAAAAGGATCATTAGGACCGTAGTGCAGGGACCCTTGACGTACTATCTGAGGAAGAAAAAATAGTACCCTACCGTCATAAAATTTTCATTAAGTAAAATCATTAAAAATAATTTATAATTACAATAAATTAACAGCAAAACGTTTTATATAATATTAAAGTTGTCTCCAATTTCATTTTATTAGGGCGTTAATTGAATAGACAAGCTAATTCACATATTATTCACTAAATAACTGAAAAATAAATTATTTGTTATATTTAGCTTAATGCCTAGTGTCAATTAGTTGATTATATTTGAAAAATAAAACAATAAGTAAATCGTTAAAATTTGACATTTTTGTTGGGATTTATTGATAATATTTTGATCAAACTAGTCAGTGTGACTGGATATACGCGCTTATTGTAGAAAATATAGATGCCAGAAAATTTATGTAGCAAATCAATTTAGTTTTGTGTACTGATGAGCTGTTGTTTGCCGCCTGTAGCAACGTGAAGTTGTTATTCCGAGACATATTTTTATTGTTTAGGCGCTGTTCCACCGTGGCCTGCGGTAAATATTTGTTTTTTAGTGTAGACATGCGACAATGCGCTACAAAATGGAGTAATCTTCTATACGGAATTTGTTTCCCGAACCTATGTCAGACAATACGCTTCAATCTGATTATAGTTTTACCACGAGTCGATGTGTCAATGCCGCATGCTAGCATGCGGCCTAAAATCGTTTTAGTGGAATTGCACTTTTAATCGTATTTGCTTTCAATAAATAATAAATTTGTCTACATTACATGCATGCACAACCGCTGGAATAATACTGTTAAACAATAACACTTGTTCTTTTTGGAAAAACAAAATATTTACAAAGAAGTGAACTCAATACGAAATACTACAGACATTGTGGCAGCTAGGTTTTTAGTCGGTAATATATATTTATATGAAATTTATTTAAATAATATATAAGGTGCTCCCAAAGATATGGTTATTTATATATGCCTTGAATTATTTAATTTGGCTTTGAAAAATATATTCCGATGAACATATATCCAGAATTGGTTTCTTACGGAGTTAAATGCTGTTGTGTAAATAACTATTTACATAGTACAGGAAAATGAGTACTAAAAGTAAGAAGCTATGTTAAAATACAAGGTACTTTGTTTACAGTTTTTTTTAATTCCGAGGCAAGCGAGACATTTTAAGAGCATGAATTGAATTCGTTTTTGTGAAAATGGGAATTTTAAGAACAATGTTTTAAATTGGGCAAAAATCATATATGTTATTTTGTTGACTTTATAGTTACAAACAAATAATAATTAGTCATAAATGAGTCTTGTAAAGTTATCAAAAGTGACTAGCCATTAAAATTCAAGTTCCCTCAATCAGAGAAATGTCGATGTCAATTTTTATAAAAAATATAAATAATTACACAATTGCAGATATTCAAGATGCATTTTATATACGCTCTTACTAAGCGCAGTTGACTGGATAATGAGTAATACCTCACCACACTTTATTTGCGCATCTATGCCAAAATGGAAGTTTTCAACATAGGATATCAGATTGTAGGCTACACCGATAAGTTAGAACAATAGATCTAGAACATAATTGAAATAATTTGGAGAATTTTAAGAAAAAAGTTAATGTATTCAACTGAGCGCAAACGAGCGACGAATATCAAAAGATTGTCTGTGGTTGTGTTTACGATTTCTGCAGGTTATTGAAGAACGTTCTTTAAATTGTGCATAAGTCTTTACTCAAGTTAGTTTCTCTGGAGCAATATTTGCCAATATTTATAATATGGATTGAAGACAAATTTGTTATCAACATCAATGTTTGCTAATTAATTATCGGTGACTTTAACTGGATTTACCAAATATGCTAATTAGTGTACCGATAATTTTTCAAACAGAAGCTGTCAATGTTACTAGAAGATGTTTTACCCTAAACTACACGTCTCTATTTTGCATGCTTTTTATTTGAAACGTGCGATAGACCCAGCAGGAGCACAACCTTATTATTATTTTTCATACGTAAATTTTTTAAATTTTTTTGCTACTTTTGCTTAAATCCATCTTTATTGAAAATAATCATGCAAGGCAATCCAAAATACAACTGGGATTTGAGCACGTTTGCTAATTAATGAAAAGCAAGATAGTGTCATCTATTACTGCCAACAATTTCTGTAAATCTGTTTATTATTTTTGCAATAAATTTGTGTATTTTCAATTAAGAGACTATTTTGAAGTTTTGTTCATATCAACCTTTTTCGACAAATAACTCAAAGTATACATGTACCAATCTAGCTAAGCCTCATCCACGTAAGAAATCACCATATCTCTCTCGAATATACAACTATACTATATTTCCCTTCTGTTGTATCTTTTTTATTGCTCAAAAACTTTTTCCGTGGATCAGTTTGGGCTGAGCTCACTTTATAGCGAAGTAAATTTGTTCACAATTATGCAGCAACTCCTTTTATAAATATAATAGTAATAATAACACTTAAAATAGTATCTAAGTGAAACTTATATTTTTATTTTAGATAATATTTTACTCTACCTGAAGAAATAGTATTTTGTAAATAGGTCATATGTATTAATAATATATAATATTTTAAAGCGATGAACGTATATTTATTTATAACTAAATGTAATTATAAATAGCTTTTGATTAAAAAATAAAAATAGTATAAATAACAGGAAAATTGAAAAATGGCAACGGAAATTTATATAATTAAATAAAATATTTAATTAATATTAGTTAGTAACCTTATGCAATCAATTTGTTGTGACTTTATTAACAACTTTAGTAATTAAACTTTGAATAATTGCAAGCAAACAAAATAAATGGACAAAATTGAAGTTTACTAACATTTCATTAATTATATTAGCATGCTCACATTATAATTACATCTTTTGTTAGTATAATTACAATCAACTTTGATTTTACTTTATTATTATTTTTCTCAAATTTACATTACAAAAATATTTAAATGAAATGCAAAACAAACTTTATTATTATGCTTGTTCTATCTAGCGTGCACATTAATTATTCTTGATTCTATTTTATTTCAATTTGCAATTGTTTATCATAAACAGTTAATCATTTCTATCCTATAGCATAAAGTTTTCTGTTAACAATATTGCCCCAAACTTATTTCAATAGATGCTCATATCCTGTCAATAAAATATATAAAGAATATAGTAATAAATAAACATAACATAAATGTCAGTTTTTATTAAAAAAATTCAATACATACTTTCAACATTTTGAAATTTTGAAATTTTGAAATAATTAAATTCTATTTTTATCAAATTATTAATTTATAATTTAAAATTTTTCAGTATTTTACATGAAATATTACAATAAAGCGTAAATGGGATTTGAATAAGGTCCATGTTAATGGAATTATGTACATAATTTAAAAAAATTAAAGAACACGTACATACCTGCGTTTACTACTTACGTACTTTTT
The DNA here is from genome assembly GCA_030264575.1 of Tachinus sp. AB-2021. NCBI lineage: Eukaryota > Metazoa > Arthropoda > Insecta > Coleoptera > Staphylinidae > Tachinus > Tachinus sp. AB-2021. The sequence goes on along the minus strand of JARJEC010077298.1, from coordinate 10,138 downwards.
ATATTTATTATTCTTATATAATATGAAATTGACATGATGAATTATAGTTCTTAAATTGTTTAATAATACATGATAGAATTTAATTTTATATTTCCCATAATAATTCTGAAGCATTAGTTGCATAATTTATGCCTCTTTATATAAAAGTGCTCTTATATTAATTAATCCGTACATGCCCATCTTGTACGAACAGGAAACATAGTCACCTTGGCCTCTTGCAATATATTCTAGACAATTGTAAGGTTAAGTGCATCTTAGAGCAGGCGCTCCACTACTAAAACTAAGGGCCCTTACGTAAGTTTGTATACATTAAAACTGGTTGATATTTTTGAAAAACATTTTTACTCTAACAAATTGTTAAATATGTAAAATGGTGAAATTATTGTAAAACAGGCTGAAACAAGTTCAAATTTAAAACTTTGCGCCAAACATTAAATTCAATTTAGAAACAAATTTGAACTTTAGTAAATCTTAAATTGTATTTTATTGGTTTTTAATTTTTAATTTTAACTAAAATTTAATATCAACTTTTAGACCTAGCATATAGATCCTAAAATATAAATCAAATATTTTTGTATAACATTAAAAAAACATTTTTTAATCAATAAACAGAATTATTTTTTAAGTTTTAATATTGTACATTTTTTATGAACAAATAAAAAATATATAACAATTGTCAAGATAATCAATTTGTATTTATTTATTAGAGTAATGAATGATACATATTTGGAAGATGTTATAAATTGTTAGCTATTTTTTAATTTAATACGTTTTTAAATGAAAAATTGGTTTCTAATCAATTAAATTTGTTTTATGAAAAGATAATTTAAATTAATTTTTTTTTTGGTTTTATTTTTAAACATATTATTAAATATAATTAATATTAGAAAGTAAAGACAACAAATTTCTAAAAAAATGGAAATCATATAAAATTTTTACACATTTTTTATTTTTGGTAAATTTAGCGTATCTGAAATTAAGCATTAATTTCATTTTAATTGATTATTTAAACATATTGAATGGGATATCTATTGCAATTCTTTACTATAAAATATATAGTCTTATTGTATTATACTAAACACATGATTGTTCAAAATAACCATTTAATCGGAGATAATATGCATTGATGTATCTAAACAGATTTCTCCTAGAATATTTTGCAATTTTCATTATAATGTACTAGATATATTGCAGATTAATGCAAACTAGAAACGTGGTAAAGCGCTTGAAAAACACTTTTTCTCAGCTCATTTCGACGAGCCTGGGCTAGGGACATAACAGTTTTCTTTTAGCACACCTCATTCAGCGTAAGTGCTGCAAGTTATTAGCTAAGAAACTGCCAGATAAACGTTCAGTCAATACGTAAATTTTAAATAGAAAATCTGGCTCATTTTGTATTACGGCTGTAATTCCATTTTAAAATCAATATTTAACCGGATTTTTGATATTAAACTAACTTTTTTATTAATCTTACAATCAGCAATATTAATCAAAGAAAATAACTAACTTAATTAGCAAACTTTGTTTTCGTGATAAAGTATAATCTCGGGAGTGGCACAGACTGATTACACTTTTTTTGTATCAGAAACAATGTTGAGGAGGGTGAGAGATTGAACGAATTTTATTTTTGTATGAATTAATGAATGTGTACTGTCAGTAACAAACCTACACAAAATGAAAATTCCTGAATGGAAAATATATTATTATGAATGCTGCCTCCAGTGAAATATGTTCAAATATTTAATCGTTGCGTGTTTGGGAATTAAATGGGGTTAATTTTTGCAAATTTTGTATAGGTTATATATTTTAGTTGAAATTGTTAATTAAAGATCAACATAAATTTTCTCTTTCTTTTAGAGTTTGGCTTTAATCCGAATAAAATTAATGAATGATTTTGTCATTAATTCGTTTTTATTTGTGTAATAAAGGTAGCAAAGTTTTATTTATTTATTAAGTAATATAAAATAAATAAAATAGCTGTAATGACTAGGAATCTAAACTTTCTAATTGTAGATTTTTTACAATATTTTTAGTTGCGTCTGACGTTATTCAATACAGCGTTATCACATCGGTAATAATTTCTACAATTCTTGTCATTTTCTAAATGAATACATAAATAAGCATGTATTTTTAATGGAATTGTTGATAACTGTCAATGTCAATTACTATAAGTTTCTTTAGTTGATAGTGACATAAATGTATATTGTAAATTGTTATTTAAAGTTTATTGCAATCATTTTATAATAATTATTCATGTGTTTTTTTAATGTTATTTTAAAAATATTGTACTAAACTTACAATTTTAGTTCAAAACTAATTAACTTAATTTTCAAAGACAGACAATACTTATAACTCACCTTTATCGCAATGTTGGTTTATTGGCACATAGCATCTCTGACGTCAGCAAATATCATCATGCGAAATTTACTATTAGATGGATTTTTTAATTTAACTTTTTGGACATGGAGTAAAAGTTCTACTTTTGTGTCTAGGCATTTTTACTCTTACCAATTTTTAATGCAAATGACAGTTTGATGTACTTACTACTACTACTAATGTTATCTATAATTTTGTGTTTACATTAATATTAAAAATAAAGCTGATTATTGTGACATTTTGAAGAAGGCCATTAGGCGAAACACCATCGCAAATAACATTTAAATTTTATTTTTTAAATTCATTATCAATATTTTTAGCAATTTCGCTTGTGCTCGGAACCGACTTGCATTTTTTATTCAAAAAAAAATCTTTCCTGCAATATTCTGTTTAATTTACAGCGAATCTTCTATATAGACCTCTGCAAAACAGTTACAACGTCAGCTACTGTGATGTTTAAGACGTCCTGCGTAGGCAATCTATAGTATAATCCATGTTGTTTGAAAACTTTAAAAATATTGCTGCTGTCTTTGCCACATACTCAAGAGCATTTTGGTATTTAAAAAAAAAATGGCGGTTTTCAAATTCCTCAGGTCTCAAAGACACATATTTTTTATATTTTGTTAAATATTTTTTTCCTATAATAGTAAACGATTGTATTTATTTGTATTAGTGTCCGGTATCTTTACTAAAAGCCACGAGCCGTGATTTTTAATATAACCAATTTTTATTTTTACGAGTTTACCCTAATATGAGCAACTTTTTGTTTAATTTCAAGTTCCTCTTATTGAAGAGGCCGATGTAAAAATCAATTGTTTTAACTGTAAAAGATGAGATAAAATAAACAAGAATGTGGATTAGATATTAAGCGAGGGGTTGGACGTTTACGGTGGATAGTCGGGCCTTACTTTTTACTTCAAATGTAGTAGGTATTGCTACAAAGTGTAGTTATATTATAAAGGATATAGACAAACGTGTTTTATTAGTTATAGCGCATATTCTAAAAACGGAGATGAATCATCTGAGCCATCATAACACATAATAAACTTTAAACTTACAGTAAACTACATAAGTTAACTTTAGAAAATAACCAAAAAGTTTACATATCAAAGATTCAGAATTTTAGTTTGACTATTGAGTAAGTATTTAAAAAATGTAGCATAGGATTGTAATTAAAATTTAGTCTAAAGAAAATTTAATTGATATACATTTAAAGTAAGATACGCAGAGTGTCTAATACCGAACTAAAATATATTAACAACTGGCTGTGCTCAAATATATTAATGGGCGAAACAATGGGTTATAAAAAATCTATGAGTTTCAAAAACGCTGCTATGAAAATGAGCAACATAGAATTATGAAAGGAAGGAATTATGAAAATATGAAGGATATCCCACACTTTTAAAGAACTTTGTTTTGGAGTACATACGTTGCGTAGTAATTACATGATTTTAACTAACAAAAAATAGTCAGGTTTCATAAACTTTAACAATATTAGTTTCATATTTTTAATGGAAAGTACTGCTGTATAATGTATCCAAATGGTTTTTATTTTAACTTTTATATCTGCTACGGTTAACCTGGAACAATTTAACAACAACCATTGGCGAGTAGAGCATACTTCTTGCTTACTTGATTGCATTTATTATTTCTCAAGCACTCGTACTGTTAGTATTTTTTAGAAACAATTCCATATGATTGTCTAGTTAGTCACTTTAATAATAAAATTGTTACAAACAGTGTGCAGTACATTAACAAACAAATAAAAACAGTAATTTTAAACTTATATCGAGATGTAAGTCCATATCCACAAAACAGTGCACTTTAGGGACTATTAGTAATAATATTGAAATACTTAAGATGGGCATGGTTATAAGTAGAGCTAATATGCGTTTTGATTTTTGCCAATATTCATATCAATTTTAAATGTATATCTCCTCGAATCATAAAAAATAAAGCAAATGGCACTTTCTTATTTTGGCTTATTCTACTTATTTTTAGTTTTACGCATTTTGTTTGTTTTTATGCATATTATCTGCTTCTTTTAAGTAATTTTGATTATTTTGGCATTTTTGTGCATGTTTGATGCTTATTTTTTATTTCCGATTTTATAAATCTTCTTTTGATAGATTTGTTGAAGATTATCCACAACTTTTAAATAGACGCAATTTTATGCATATATGCCCTAGCTCTAGATAAAAAATCAATAGTTTACTAAATAATATTTTCTACTTGGTTTTTATGTAAAAATGTTGTTGTTTATTAAGCATTTTTGTTGGAAAAATTTTATATTTTTTTATAAATTATGCAATAATTATATGAAAATTTATTAATACAGGTTGTAATTAACCGGCTATTATTATTATACTTTTAAATTAAACTTAGTCTTCTTGTTCAGCGGTACCTGCTTAACTACTTTGATGAAATTTAACACTTTCATGGTTTCCCGACACCACCCACCTGTGCATCACGCATAGTTTTGTTAACAATCCTCCGTATCCATCGATTAATCACATGTTATATAATTTTACATTTTATTACAATCTTTGCATTTATATTGTAGACACGACATCACTATTGACTACAGGAAAACCAGTAGACTGCATAAATATGTAAATTTCAAAAAGAAGTATAGACACTTATAAAATGTTTAGCATTTAAAACGGGTTCACTTTTTTCTTGTCAAAAATTTTTAATCAAATAAAATCTTATAAATATTTTTGATAAATGCATCAGTAATGTAAATTTTTTTATAGAATACAACCCCATGGCTTGCCATCTTACTGTATACTACAGCTATTGCCTAATGTTCTCATTATTCATTATAAAAATTATAAAATTAATCAATAATCTTATTTTTGTTGTTATTACAGTTTATTTTTCAGTCAACACACAACACTCTTACAAATTGTCACTCTGATGTCCATTATTGCTTTAATGAGTTATATGTTAGGATGGCATTAATGTTTTTACAATTTTTACAGAGAAAATGTGCAGTCTTCTTGAAAGTATTTGTATTTTTTAAATGTTGAAAATTATTTGTTTTTACAAATAAACCACTATGTTTTTATAATTTCTACCATCGGGATTTAGTTTTTGAGAATTTATTTATTATATCATTTTGTCCATAATAATACAGTTAGAGTATATTGTCAGATATATTAAGATCATTCTACCAATTGAGATTGATCACAGCACTTTTTTCTTTCTGGATTTAGTAACAATATAGACTGTTTGTTTTGACAATAGAAACGGTTTTTATTAATGAAAACTTATCAATAAAACCAATTGATAATTCCGATTGCCTATTACCTCTCATCTATCGGTCATTTCATTTATTATAAATATATTATAATCTTCTTAATATAACCACTATTTGGTCACTTTCTCACAAAACTACTATTGGCATATTAATAACAATAAATTTTAAATATTGAGTACATTAACAGTTTTTTGAGCTACTAACACATTGTTATAATAACTTTTAAGTAACACTTAAATCTCGACCATATTTTAATAAAAATATACTTTTCTATTTATAATTTCTTATTCTGTTAGACGTTAGACTTTAATTTTGATTTCTGTGGAGAAATAGACAAAAAATGCCCCACAGAAAATATTTATATTTTTAGTGCATAATCAATAAAGGAATAATTTCTACTTATCTTTCTTTGTAGATTGGAAACTGCTGGCAAAGCTGAACATTAAAGTTATGTAAATTATATTCGACATAGCCCAAGTTCACTTTGAATCCCGAATTCCTTAATGTAGTTGTAATATTTTATTTATCTTTCGAACGTCTACGACTTTACGAGAAGACGTTACGTTTAGTTATGTATGTAAATTGAATTAGCCTGTTTTTCGTGCAATTCGGCTATTTTGTATTAGTCAGGATGACAAATCTGTTATAAATAATAATGATTTATTACAATAAAATTACACTTAATGATATTTTAAATTGGGACTATAATACTATTATACATACATTTAAAAAGATTTGTAGCAACATTTTTCTATGACAGGTTCGTTTATAAAATCATATTTTAATCTAGTCTATTATATGCTTTGTGTATAGAAAACGAGATGTATACGAATCACATATAAAGAGGTATTACGATGAAAATGAAATTAAATCTTTGTATGCAGATTATTTTTATCTACAAATAATAATAACGATGATAATTCTTTTAGTATAAAAAACAACAAAATAATAATGCATTTTATTGTATGGTATTCAGTTTAATCTAGTCTTTAAAATTGAAACATATATTGTTTATAGTATATTGAAAATAAGTAATCACATAAATAAACTTACAACAGAAAAAAAAATTATTATGTTTTTAACCACAAAAATTTGTTCATTTGTCTATGTAATTGTTTTTTTCTGTAACTGTTAATAACTTGATAATGACCTTCATAAGTCGAAACGCGAGTTGCCTATATTTTTATTTTAAATAAATAAAGTTTTGTGGTTAAAAACATAGAAATTTGTGTTTTATTTATTTCTAATAATGAAGTACCACATAGTAGAGGTCGAAACCATCCTTATGATTAAACCTACAACGTGAGTTATAGTATTAAAACTTACGCTAGCGGGCACCTTCGTGTTGGAATATTGAAATGAAACCTATTGCATAATTTTGCCCAAGCTATGCCCAGTTTTGCCTAATAGTTATTTTGTTTTGCACAGCCCCAGATAATAGTCATTTTGCCCAAATTTTGTCCAACTAAAGAAAAGTTTTGCCTACGAATACAAGTCATAAAATGGCAATCCTGATTTCAAGCAACAAAATGTGTTTTTTAAAAATAAATAAATCTGAAAACTTTTTTGACACGTTTTGCCCAAGCAGCAAAGTTTGTGCCTCACTCACAAATATGAGTGAGTACACATTTTAAAATTAATGAAATTATTTGTATATTTGGGATGTTAAATCGTAGAATACTTTGATTTAAATTATAACCTATAACCTATAGTGACATTCCAGGGGGATTCCACTTTTGTGTAACTAAGTTTTTTCAATAATCTATCGTTATTTTGTGGAATTTTTAATTTTTTTTTGTAAATTGCTCACATGAAAAAGCATTCTTAATTACACAAAAAGTTCCACCTTGAATGTATAGACCAATTAAGTCGTACTATGTAACGATACAATGGTCTAATAGTATTGGATGTTTAGAGTCACCTTAATGAATTGCATATGCACCAAAAAACTTAAATTTCAAAGCATTATGTTGAAAACTGAGCTTGAAAAAACTTCAAAAATGTCTTCTAGAAAGGTTCACATTGTTCTTTTTAACTTGAAATTTTTGTTTACAATTTGATCTACGCATTCTAACTTGCTCATGATGTTGTCACACTATAAAAATTCGACTATTGATTCATGGGTTAACCGTGGCTGGGCAAACCAAAATGACTATTTACGTTAATGAATTTGATAATTGATTTTAAATCTATTGATTTAATTGTCAGATTAGCGTTATATAATTTTTAGTTATTCCGAAATATCTAGTTGAGAAACATATACATAATTGATATTAGATTATACTAATTTTCCGTTTTATACTATATGTTACGACTCGTATTTGTACTTATGTCTATTTAAGATTGCGGATGATTTTAAAAAGTGCGCTAATTACATATAATTTAAATACTTCAAACTGTATAACTATAAAATAATCAATAGCATGATTTGAAATATATAATTATAGAATAAGTTATTCAATTTGACATTGTTTAAGATACTGGAAACTTGTTATTTTTATAAATACCTGGCAAAAAAAAAAGATATATATATATATATATATATATATATATATATATATATAAATAAAGTGAATATTAATATTATTGCGTGATTAAAAACAATATTCAAATTGTTTTCACAATTATTTTGCAATCCAAATAATATATAATTATTGTACATTTAGAGGTATTTTTTGTCATGTGTCAAACAATAGTGCTACGAATGTCATATAAAAACATAAGTAATGACGACAAAAATGTGAAATGTGTTTTTGTTTGTATACACGATAAAATAGTTGGTTATTCATTGTTTATTTCTTATTTAAATGCACGTAGTTTTTATTAGTCGGTAACTTGTAAATTTGATTTTACTTTTACAATTTTTAATTTCACATAAATTAAAAGCCAAGACTTGATTCTGAAGCACCGTTATACTAATACATTTAAATAAAAGATTGTGTTTCAGTTGGAATTTTGAACCAAAACTGGTTATACCTGAATCATCAACAATTTATTATTATTTTTTATTGTTACGATTATAATATTGAGAGTTTTAAAAAGGCAATAATCTATATGCACAGATAAGTTAATTGTTATCAGTTTTGTTGATACTCACATGACGTTAGAAAATGCACAAAAATAATAACTTTTAATTATTTAATTATGTAGTATATTTATCTTATACATTTAGATCCATCCGGATGATAGTCTTGTTTTGTGCAACCTAGAGAGAGTATAAATTGAAATAAATTTAAAATTCCCCAGATGATAAAGTTGTATTCTGATTGTCGGGATGCGGGTCCTTTATCAAAATACAATTCAATTATCGTAAAAGTAAACAATATATTTTCCAGCAGGACTTTAATAAAAGTTTAAAATGTTTTGTTATAAATCAGTTCACTACTGCAACTGACGGCACTCTTATTTTTTGTAGAAAATGAGTTTACTATCCAGTTCCTTTTATCATGACAAGTACATATTATAAATAGAATATCCTTTCTATAGAAGCTCTGTTGTCATATATTCTGATATTGAAGCCAGCTGATGCGGCATGAAAATAAGGCATTGAATAAAATTCTTAGTATTTTTAGTATAAACTTTATTTGTCAGTATATAATTTATGCAAAAGATGATTAACGTTTACCAATTAAACACTTGATAATGACTTTCAAGTTCAAACTCGAGTCGCCTATATATTTATTTTTAATAAATATAATTTTTGTGGAAAAAAACAGTGATTTTTGTTTTATTTATTTCTAGTTTACCAAATAGTTAATTGTTCACTTTGTTTTTTAACGATTGTTGCTCGTCTACGTAATTTTAAAACTTAGCATTAATAGGATAATAAATTTAATTATTAGGCGCAATTGAAACTAATTACTTACCAGATATATTTAAGTAAGTTACTACATGATCAAATAAATAAATATAATAATAAAAGGGTATAAATCATATATAAAGCTTTCGATTCGTAGCATTGAGCATTGTTTTGGGATGGCTAAATGTAAACATTTCTTGTGCAGATCATACCTCAGCCACTGCATCTTTTGCTTGGAAATCCCTTTATTCACAAACAAATGAAAGTTTCAATTTGCAATGCTGCATATAAATACATACTGCATTTGAATTTGCTACAGCAATATATTTGACAGTAATTAAAATTAGAGACAATGTAATAGATTTTATAACTACTAATGGGCATTTAGCTAGCATGAGAATGAAAACTAAGCTATTTATTACAACAATAATTAATTAATTGCAAGAAATAATTGAACGAACTCCAAAACACAACCTAATTATTACAGCAGATAATTTTGCTATAAAACCACTAAGTTTTATTTATTATAATCAATTTTTCTTTATAATTTATTTAATTGCTCTTAAATGTTTGATATTAAGTTTATCTTTGCCAATTTTAAATTGAAACAGGTTTTAGGTATTGTACTCTTAAAGCAGTGTTTAAATACAAAATATGGGTAGTACTACAGCTGTTGCTTTTTGCCGTATGTTTATATATAT
>JARJEC010077273.1:0-32815 GCA_030264575.1 Tachinus sp. AB-2021 | reverse complement strand
GATATCATCCCCACCTGTTGTGATTTTTCAACTATATCATAGAAGGCAAAAGTCAATTGTCAAATAATACTGAAAATTAAAAATATTGATAAATCTACTTTTAAAAATTGAATGGTGGTAGCCTTTACAATGTGCTATTGCATTTTAATAAATAAAACAACTTTTTGTATATGTTATCACAAAAAATATAATTATTTTTGTTATATATATATATATATATATATATATATATATATATATATACTTTGTTATTTTCTTTTGCTTCATATTTGTTTCACCGTATGATGATGACCAGTAAATTGGTCGATACTGGTCCGGTTTAATAAATATTTTTCGTGATAAGATATATAAAAAGTTGTTTTATTTATTAATTAGTTTGTTATTATTATTATGTATTATGAGAATTATTCCTTGGACTATTTTAAGAATTATACCTATGAGATTTTTATTAATGGTTCCATTTCAAATATACATATTTATTACACATAACTACTTACTTTGAGGTCAATATTTCTTACTTAATACATGTTAATTTGTTGTAAATTACGTTGGTGTTGTCATGTTGAAAGATTGGGTGAGGATCGAGTGACAAAGCAAATGAACAACGGAAAGGTATCTGGATTGAATGTCAGGGGTACACCATGTAAGAGTTGGTAATAAATGCATAAAAAAAAGAAAAATGTTGTTATTATTATTATTATTATTATTATTATTATTATCATTATTATTATGTATTAAGAAAGTAATTTCTTGGACTATTTTAATAATTATACCTAAGACATTTTTTGATGGTTCCATTTTAAATATACAGGGCTAGATTAAAAAGAAACGATATTTATTACACATAACTACTTACATTAAAATCAATATTTATTTCTAATAATATTAAATTGTTAATTTGCTGTAAATTACGGTGGTGCGTTCATGTTACAAGCAAATATGGAAAGGTAAATGGATTGAAAATCTGGGATATACTATGCAAGAGTTGGTAATGAGTGAGTGCAAAAACGAAAATTAAAAGTGGAAAGATTTAAAGATTGTGTATGACTAGATGTATGGACAATCAAAAGAAGTATGTGGGGGTAGAAAGTAGTAGTTTTTAAAATTCAAAGTTTTGCTATTGGACTATTTGTAACTGCCTATTCCAAAAAGGGAATATTGTGATTTTTATGTTCGTAAAAGATTTTTAATTAAAAATATTCCTGGCAATAAGTGCTTCCAACTATGACTAATACATTCAATCTTTTCTTCATTGACTTCCAAACTGTTTCAAAACACGTGCAGTGTTCATAGCTATCGGATTTATCAAATTTTCTACATTTTTACGGAGGTTCATTTCGGTTAATCAAGCAGTCTACATACTATATTACATACAAAAATGCAACCAACATTTAAATGTGTTGGTGTATCATCGTGACAATTCTTATAGCTATTGGTGAATATTTCAGAAATCCAGATAGAAAAAATGGCGATTTACCTTGCGAGTAACTTTGAGCAAACGATAACTTAACAATAGCGCATCATTAATTAAAGCGGCTTTTTGGAAATGAACAGTATGATTTTGAACTTCTTACCATTTTATGACGAATACAATATTTTTTAATATTGCTTAAGTTCATTTATAGAATACACAAACATCTGTAATGAGTGCAAAGTTGCTTTGTTTGAGTTGACGAGTAACTATGATATAAAATGCATAAGCTAATGCATTCTTGAGAATGTTTAATGCACAAACTGTTAAATTTTAATAATATTAAAATTTAAATAAACATAATGGCCGTGTTTGCTTTCCAATCTTTTTGTGAACAGCAATGATTTTATTGAATTTTTTTGAGGGCCTCCTTGACCTCACAATAAATGAATTAATAATAAAGCATTCTCAAATAAAATTTTTAATAATATAATAATATTTATGGCATGAGATACAGATACGTGTTTCGATTTCAAAATCGGATCAAATGTCATAAAGATTTAAGTTTTAACGATTACTATTTTTTTATTAAACAGATTGCATTTTTGAGCTATGAACTAACTCTCATACCATTATTTTGCTTAACTTGTAATAGTAATATTGTATTCTTAAGTATTCGGTATATTTTTTGCCTAATATGTATCCAAAGTATACCCGTGTTTGCTTAGTTTTTTATTAATTGTAACTGTATTTAAAATTCCTTTGTATGTTTGCTATTGTAATGTACGTATAATAAATTTGACTTTTTATAAAGTAGTTTTCTTAATTACAGGTAAAATATTTTGGTTGTCCGTTTTTCAATTATTAAATTTAGACAGTTATATCTGAAAGTCAATGTTTTTAACCGCAACCAGAAAGTTAGAGTTTGTAATTAATGTACATAAAAGTAAGTTTGATCATATAAGATACTTTCCGGTCGCATTTAGCTGCCAGAAAGTGCTTGACATTTTCGAGAAATTTTTAAAATTTCCACTGATACTGTGGCTACACAACACATACATTAATGGAATATCTAAAAATGTTGTATTTACCACGGCAGAAATCATCTTTGGTGTTTTTGCGAGATACTTGTCTGACTTGCTACTATTGCTCGTATTGCTTTCAGACCGGTCCAGCAAAGTAGCTTTTTCTTGCGTTGATATATAAGTAATTATTAAAGGCGCTATTAATGTTTCTAGGTATAATATCTATCTATTCTGTTAGGTATTTAATTTTGTACTACAATTAAAGATGTAACTTTAATGTATACGTTTTTGAGAACTCTTGCCAACTTAATTTGGCTGAGCATTAGTTTGGAGCAAGCACATTCAATTATTTTATAACCAATATATCTTAAAGTATGGCTTAGTAAAATGCTTGAAAAATGAAAAACTTGGCTCAAATTAACTTTATTTTTTAGTTTATTATTATTATTATAATAATTACAAATTTTATTCAATTATAATACCATCTTAATGGTAAGTCGTTAAAATATATTTATTATTTATTATGTGTGTTTTGCGAAGTACATCTGCTATACCTATGCACGGAATGTCCTTTCATATGTCTATATACATTTATATCAGGAGGCAAAAAAATAATCATGAATGTTCGATATTGGATTCTAAACAAAAAAATTACAAAACAATTTTTTACAATACGCCTTTGCTTTGTAGATATCAAGGTTTGAACTTTTAAAAGATATATTTTCAATTTTAACAGAAACCTAATAGTTGGCCATATGAAAACTTTATTTAATTGCCATTACGATGGCGATGCAAGTTTAGTAACGCAAAACCACTGAATTGAGTTACAGCGTTTATAATTCTATGTTGTAATGCCTCTTTATTGTAAATTTCCATTGTATAAACTAGTTGTTTTTTGTGGCACAGAAGTCAAAATCTAGTGGATTTAGATCTGGCGACTTAGCAGTAGTCTTCTAACGTAATCTTTGCAGTATACGGAGGCGCACCATCGTGTTGTGGTATCACAGTACCTCCAAAACTCAAATCTTTAACGCTCTAGTAGTCGCGCTGCCTTTTATAACATAGGCGGTCGCGAAATGATAATTACCATCCATCCATACACTTTTTTATATTTTTAAGTTATTACTTCAAAATACACTATTTTAAAACACACCTGTAATGTTTGTTTTGATTTATTCATTATTGTTTATTAATTATTTCAACAACAAAATAGTCTTTTTACATATTTTTAAACTTAAATTTTTATTGATTTTTTATAAATAGTAACAAAAAAAACCATCATAAACAGATGCTGATTAAACATTTGTTGTTATTTTTGTTTCAATTATAATCACAAACTATTTAATTGTTATGAAGTTAGCCGCGCGGCTGATATATCATTCAAGTCAAAAAAATTAAATTGTTTTGAAAAGTACGCACATCGTATCAACATCGCATATATACATTTTATGTTGGTTATTTTAGAAGGTACTGAAATGAAATACGCAATCTTTTAAGTAACTTTAAAACAAAGCTGTGGCAATTTTAAAACTAGTGGATGACACCTGTCCTCCGTGCGACAACTGGAGGGTAATCTGTCTTAGGTGGACCACCCTGTAAATATATATATATATATATATATATATATAGGTTATGTGTCAAAATTAAACACATTGTGTATAGATTTCTATAGTTTTCGTGAAATAGCGCCATCTCGATGGAGATTTTTGTTTATAATTTAATAACCGTCATTGATAATAACACATAGATAGTGATATATGTATGATGATTTGTAAATAAGATAAGTTAAATGAAATACTTTTTATGTGGAGTTTTAATTGTTACCGGCAATATTCTAATATTTTTATTAGGTTTAAAAATAAATCAAATTTATATTTTGGAAAACTGAAATTTAATTTAAGCTGTAACAAGCCTAAGGCTTTAGCGAGTATTTTATATTTTCGAAATTAAATATGTATGCAAACCAAATTAAACATACAATACCTTAAAAGTTAATGCTAATGTATAAACAGATACTATTTTTCTTATTGCGTTTGATGTAAATAAATATTCTCGGAATCTGGTTTATGTTTGATTCTAATTTAATTACACAACGGCCGTAAAATTCGAATTAGAATTAGTAATAAACGGGGAAATTGTTTGATTGCGATTGTTTTATATTCCTCTGAAAAATAAAATTAATAGCATGTTATTAATAAATTTAAATAATTGAGTGTTTTAAACGAGGCGCACGGCTATAAAACCTGTTTAGTGACAGTTTGTACTTTTGCGCACGTAGGACATGTTAACTACCATATATATCGATATTCGTAGTTATTTCGATCGAAAGATCATAGATGGAGACACCGGATTCTATGGTATATTTATAATGAATAACTAGTTTCATGTAGAATTTGTTAAGTATATATAATTAGTATATGTACTTATCAGCTTAAATAAAATTAGAATATATTTAATACTAATTGCAAACGTTTATTCACTGTCATCTAAAATTTAGTTCTTGTTATTTAACAAGTTTTACGCTTTGATCAATGCATTCATGTTTCATATCAATTAAATAAATGTTACAAGCATTTCTGTTAAAATTTAATATATTTGTTTAGAATATTATATGCATAACTGATGCGTTTAGTATTATTGTAAACAAACAAATTGTAGAAATTAATAGAACATCAAAGCCTATCTGCATATTCAAAACCACATATACCCAATAGGTAGAAATAAAATATCTTTGGTTTATTGATAATTATGTCTATTTCAACATTCCACCATGGATGTAGATTTAATTTAATCTACTGATTACATAACTATACACTGCTCAACAAATGAACTGAACCAACATTATATTAATGTGATTTTGTAAATATGTAATTATTTTTCAAAATGACAATCAAAGATATTGGTAGACACATAAAAGTTTAACACTAAATTAGTCATTTGCAATATAAGCAATAGGGTAGTGACCGAGACCGAGTCTATTTCTCATGGTTATATCAATAAGTGACTATATTTTGACCTTTTTCATAAATTGTTTCGGTCGTTAAAAATAATGTAAAATTAATTTGATGTTAAGGTTTTGATGCGGAATTTTTTGGTTTAAAACTTTTTAATTGTCATCATTTTTAGAAATAAATAAAACAAAAATCACTATGTTTGTAACCTCAAAAATTTAATTAAAAAAAAAAAAAATATAGGCGACTCGACTTTCCACTTATGAAGGACATTTTCCAAAAATATGTAAACAGTAAGTTTTCTTTTATTTATTTCTAATAATGAAGTACCACATAGTAGAGGTTGAAACCATCTTTATGATTGTATCATTTTTGTTTAAAATAATTAGGAAAACAGTCAATGATTGTACATGTAAAATCTATAAGTGTGATATGCTCAGTCACCAATTGGTATAAATTCCTATTTTTAAAGATATTCTAAAATCTGCTCTAATATACGCAACTGGTCTAGTTTAAAAAATAATAATCTTTACAGGTTGATTCGCTAAATAACTTAACTAAGTAACTTGTTCAGTTTATTTGTTGAGCAGTATATGTACATGTTTTTTATTTATCCAATCAATATGTATTGCAAAATTGATCAATAAAATTTTATTATATTCTACTCTATTAATTATATTTATTATTCGTATTAAAGGGGAGAATTTATAATTTATTTATACCGTATTTATACCGTAACAGATAAATACCGAATATGTAACAACCACAGCGAGACCATAACTCACATAACAACAGGCTGTAAAAATCTAGTTTACTTAAAAAGACACAACAAAGCAGTTATAATTATACACCAAACAATTTAAACGATACAATCCTTATAAGAGATAATGACAAAAGAAATTTGAAATATTTTAAATAGGCATTAATTTCTTTTAGGTGGCTTAGCAAACAATTATGCAATTTAATGGATGCATACATATATCTTTTTGGTCTTTTGGTCTATCTTTGATGTAGAAATAAATATTGGACCATATATCATGACTACCCTTTTTATTGTACAACTCAAAACTAATTTTATTTTAAAAATCAAATAGCAATAATTTGAAAATATACAAACTCACGACTGTTAAAATATTGCTTGATTTAAATAGATTTCGACAAAAATTTCAATAGCAAATATTGAATTTGGTCTAATGTATAACGTTTTTGATAAAACTTTTAATACATATATCACACTGTGCAATTTTGAGGAAGTTTGTTTATTGAGCATTCCAAGTTAAAATGTCATCGGCTATTATACCAAGACATTTACTAGTTTTAGTCAGTTGGACTTCCGCTACGTTGAAAGTTATACAGGTTGGTACCACTAAAGTTGAGGAGTATTGTTTTGAAAATGGTACGGTTTGTTTTATCCATATTTAGCAGTAGCTTATTAGATTTATGCCTAGCATCTATTCTAGATTAATATATATTGGCTTGTATTTTAAGATGCTTTATGTTTTTGATGTACAACAATAAATTAATATCATTTGCATACTTTGTGATATATGTTATTTTTCATAATAACTGAGAGGTCATTCACATATATAACAAACAATATCGGGCCAAGTATACTCCCTTGTGGAACAGCTATAACTACATTATTTTTTTAGATGTTATAACTTCCCCATTTACTTTACTACTTCTAATAATAATAATAATAATAATAATAATAATAATAATAATAATAATAATAATAATTACTTTTAAATCTAGGAGAAGCTATATAAACTAAACTTAAGTTTTAACTATGATATCTTTCATGTTATTTATAGAAGATATAAAACTTTATGCTGGCAGTGAAAACATACTAAAAAACTAATAAACACAGTTTATTTATTTAGTAAAGACATTCATATATTATTTGGAATAAAAAAATACGCATCTATAAGTATTAAAAGAAGAAAGTGGCAAATACCTAATAATTAGAACAAACATACATTTGTCAATAATACCACTTTAGAAAAGGGTAAACGGTAGAACCTTGAAATACCACAAAATACTAAAATAAACCATACACAGTTAAAAAAGAATATTAAAGAACAATATTTACAACGCCTAAAAGATATATTAAAAACCTGTCTAACTGGCACTAAGACAAAAGCGATCAACACCTGGGCTTACTTATCCCTCTGGACTTCTAAAATGGAGTTAAACTAATTTAAAATAATTAGAGAGGAGAACAAGGAAACTACTATCGAAATACAAGATGCACCACCCCAATGCGTCAAGGGATAGACTATACATCCAGCGCAAAGAAGGAGGAAGGGGCTTACTCAACATTCAAGACATTTGCCAGGCGCAAGACATCAAACTCCGGAATTACTTTTTAACATCTGAACTACTAATTATGAAACACATTTGTAAGCAAGACACCCAAGCTACACCACTTCTACTCAATCAAGGCGAGCTACAACCGAATGCTAATAAAATCACGGATAGGTACAGAAAATGGAAGGAAATGAGACTACATGTAAAATACCCAACTAGTCTTATGGAGGCCTATACAGATCAAGTGAACTTTACTAACTTTTTAACAACAAGTAGCTTGTTTCTTGATACTGAGGGTTTCATCATAGCTATTCAAGACCCGGTAATAAATATAAACACAAAGTTTTACCAAAGGACCATTCTATAAACAAGAAATGATGGAGATTGACAAACATTCAAGAACCAACCCCAGTCAATAGGGCATATAATTGCAGAGTGCACAAGTCTAGCCCAATCAAATTACCAGCGACGTAATAATCAGGTTTGTAAAATTATCCATAGGAACATCGCAAATTCAAATGGCCTATTAACGGATAAGCCACCACCGTATAATAAATATCACCAAGAACCTGTACTGGATAATGAAAAATGTACCTTATATTGGTTATACAAACAAATTTTGATTTATAAAACCGTAGACCACAATAAACCGGACATATTATTGATAAACAATAATAGATATTAAAGTCCTTTTAAATCATAATATACAACTATCCGAAAAAGATAAAATTGATAAATACTAAAACCTGGCGATTGGCATTAACGAATCTGGAAATTAAAATTATCAAAGAGGTAAATCCAAATATCTAAATACCTAAAAATAATTGATATTCCTGAGTATTTTTCAATGATAAAAAGCAATAATTCTTAAACCTGTTACATCACACGACGGTTCTTAATGTCCGAGGCTATCGGATAGCAAGTCCTCGCCGAAAACCAGTTTCTAGACTTCAACCCCACGAAAAAAAATCTGTGTAACTAGAATTTAGAAAAAAAGAAATGCATATTATTGAATTCTCTGCCCGCCGCAGAAAGAAATATTATTAATAAAAAACACTACGAAAATGTGGAAAATACCACCTATTGTTTTAATTACGAGCAACATACCCAGAATATATAATCAATCTGGTGATTATCATAATGAAATACATGTGTGTTATTCTTACATTTTATTATTATTTACTTTACATAATTTTTTTCATATATATATATATATATATATATATATATATATATTTATTCAATATTTGATGTCCGAATATGGTGGAATTCAACAATATTCATTCTAAAAATTATAAAAATTGTAGAGTTTTAAATTTTATAATTTTTAGAATATAATATATAGATTTACAAAATTTTCTAGTAAATGAATTTAAAAAATATATTTAATTTAAACAAAATAATTATGTTATTATACCAAGCGAGTTTTCTACTTAAAATCATTGTGGAGGATCATGTCGACAGACAGAAACGTTAATTAATTAATTTGGAATTTGGTTTGAAAGTTTCACAGAATCTTACATGTATCATACATCAAACTAAAGCTAATTTACGGTCCCCCGTTTGTACTGCCTGCAAATACGAAACTCTAATTCGAGAATCATTAATTAAAACCCGCGGTAAAACGGAATCTTTTGACGTTTGGGATTCTTCTTTGAGTGGCTCCTACAGAATAAAAAAGTCTAAATAAAGTTGCTTGTTAATGTATTTATGTATAATTATGCTATAATTAAAAATATAAAAGTAACATTTTAGAGATACATTCATTTTTATTTTGTTTCAGGATGTGGAAGTTATTGTGGTCATTGCTGACAATTTACTTGTATATAAATGGAACATGTGGAGCTAAGAAAGATCGGCTTAAAAATATTAACAGAAATCCGTGTACCATAGATAATCAAGATGGCCCTATACACTGTTTCTGCGATGGAGGCGGAACGCCGGGTAATGTTACTTCAGCAGAGTGTTGGATTTTCAACAATAAATTAACACGAGATTATGTCGTGTGGAGCTATTTTGCAAGTCAGCCTCGTATAAACTCCATGAAGATTCTAGTGCGACCGAACGGTAATTTTAGTTTCATTCCGACAAAAGCTTTGCGGTATCTAAAGGAGTTGCGCCACTTTGAAATTACGTATGCTGCGATTGATGAAATCCACCCCTACGCATTCGCAAATTTAACACAGCTTTATGACATGAAATTAATTAGAAATCAAATAGTCACGCTCGGTCATCACGCGTTCGCGCACCTGTCTAATCTTACGGAATTAATTCTGGATGAAAATCGGATAGCCGAATTACAACGAGAAGTTTTTGTAGACTTGCCATCACTGCAGAAGTTATTCATTATTCAGAATAACTTGAGTGTTATTCAGGAAGGCACGTTTATACATCTCACAAAATTATTGGAGCTGGAATTGGCTAGTAATTACATAAGTGTGCTAACTAAGGACACGTTTAGCGGGCTGAGTGAGTTGAAGAGGTTGGATCTGAGTAGTAATAAGATCAGTATGCTTGGAGATCTCACATTTGCGGAGCTCTGGGTACTTGAGGTGAGTAATGAATTTACATTTTTAATTTATAATGACCACCTTGTAGCAATTTGAAGTTCAGTTCTTTCAAAATATCATTTCAAATTTTATACTTTACGATTCGAAACAGTAATTTATTAATTAACAGAATAATAAAATATTTATATCACTATATTAAAAGTAACCGAAATTAAAATCAAATATAATAAATAGTATATTTTCTTGCATTTGTTTGGATGGAACTTCGTTCAGTGATTGATGCACCATCCTCGTTAATCTTAATGCAATTAAATAAATGCGATCACATAGTCATTACAACCGCTTCCTCCCTATATTTCAAATTTTCCGACAGCTTTGGTTGGATAAATTGCATCTATCCTGAAATGACATGCCTCCATCATTTTTTATTTGGACATTTTCATCATCTAAAACTGGGGTTGGAGTTGTTATGTAAAATATATATCTATTTCTATTAAATGGCAATTTTTATTCCTTTAAAAATTATATGTTGATTTATTGAATTTTACACTACACAAACTTTTATATAAGTTTAATGTATGTGGCTACATTTCATAAAAGTTTTGTTGCAATCTGTTTGATGTGTACATTTTAATATGAATATATGAGTTACAGTATACCAAACTTATTATTAATTTTAATTCATATTACTAAAATTTAAAATTTCACATTCGGATGGAGAATTCATATCTAAATAACGCATTATTTTAAATCGTCCAAGAGTAAAACGTATAATTATTATTATATACGATTTTAAAACTATGGTTTCAGAGGTTTTAATTATTTTTTACAAGATAATATAACTTCTTCTGCAGAGAATGACTGAAACCCAAGACCATAATTCATACTTTAATATTTGACAAAAATATTTTGTAAAAAAATGCATAATTTAGTATTGGAATTGTTTTAAAATTGTTTTCACTTAAAATATTGAATTTAATATAATTTACATCTTTGATACACAATAAATGTGTGTTTATTTACCTATCATTTACTTTGCAAAATTGCGTTTTTGTCACATGGAAAAACAAATTTGAAAAATACAATATAGTATTTTTGGATGTTTTTACAAAATATTGGCACGATATGTTAGAATTAAATTTATTGGACTTATTTGGTATTAATATATTAACGTTGTATGTACTTAATACTCAAAAGATAAAATTTTATTTTATTAATCTTATACACCTATCAAACCAACAAACGGAGTCTAAAACAAATCGAGTATTAATTCAAATTTATTCAAATCACAAATAATTTAGTTCTGCATTCTGCACTACTTTAGAAATAAAAATTAAAAAAAAAAACTATTTTAATAATTTAGTGCGGTTTTTGACATAATTGCACTGCTGAGTCATGTATTTACGAATTATGTATGCATATTGAAAGTATTACACATTGCACGATATTACAAATAAAACGATAGATATATGTTTCTAAAACGACGCTCAACACAAGATATCCGTAATGTCGGTTGGGTTAGTTTTGGGTTGTTTTAGAGCCAACCCGGCTCAAAATCGGGTTTTAGGCCAGGGCGCAGCACGGCAATGCCTACTGGTAAACACTTGAATTATAATTTAAAAAAAATGTTAATATTTTTTCATAGTTATCTTACATTTTTTTCCTTCATATATTCTTGTAAGCCATTGCATTTATTTATATCTTTTAGTTTTTTTTTCAAATTTTATGCTTGTTTGCCTGCATTTTTTTTTTCATTTTCTTTATAACAATATTTGATGCCGTTTCTTTATTAAATCTTAGCACCCTTATAATTAGTCTAATGCTTAAATTGGCTATAGCTTTTCCTTTTTTTGACAGCATGCTTCTTACTAGTTCTTACGGATTATTTATATTTAATGCGACGCCAACTCATGTATTTTTAGAGCTTTGGAAAGAGATATTAGTTACAGGATTCGAGGTCGAGACTATAAGGCGGATGTTCTAATTTATGATAGCATTTCTTTATTACGTTTTGAACAATTCTTACATTAGTACCCTGCAGTTGTAATGCAGAAGCAGAGTTTAATTATCATAATCGTGGTGACTTTTTGCTAAATAACCGCTTTCAAGTTTCTAATGGTGTCTTTGTAGACATTTTTCGTTATTGTTTTGTTTATTTTTGGCATACTTAATTAAGACAATTCTCACTGTCCTTGAGAACCCGCAGAAAATTGCCTCTTTACCTTGTAGGTTGTGGGGAGCCCTTATGAACCCATTGCATAGACTATTTTCTAGGATGGTCTCAGTGATGTATACTAGTCTTATCCTTAGTTACACTTTTATAGAACTAGTGACTGATAAGCTTGATTTTACTATTACTCGGCGGTCAATCAACACCAAATCTTCAACTTCTTGATGATTTTGACAGTTTGTGCTTCCAGAGGTCTTTCACATTTTGGGTTATCATGAATGCCCCACTTGAACTGTTTGTACCAATATATGACTTAATAGAGATACTATAGGATATTTATCCACTTCTACCATTCTCTTTGTGTCAAAGTTGTTAATCACTCATTTTTAACTCTTTAAATTGATATAAAAATGACAAATGTTAAGCGATTGGAACCAAACTTAAAGATGATACTATAAAATGTTGTAGAAACTTCTCATAAGAAAATTGTCGCAATAGCATATTATTTTCATAGATACATAGATAACATAAAAACTCCCCTTGTACAATAGGAATACACAATAGTAATTTGTTTATCATTTAAATGCTACTGATTTGAACAAATAAATCAAAAATATAGATATAAATATTTCTGGAAGTACATCAAAATGTAACTACAATGTAAAAATATTATTTTAAGTTTTTGCAGAGTCAGATATAAATGAAATGCTCGATTATAATATTGTCTTTTTTCATAATACTCCTAGGAGAAGTAGATTTAATTTCACAATTACATAAAACACAGAATTTGAACAAACCGAGGTAATCCAACCTACGGGCATCGCGGCCTTATTGATGCGAATGCAGCACTTTAGTTAGAATTTAGTATTAAACCTTGAATGACATCAGTCCACGTTCAAGTTGGAAATTCATGCAAATAGTCATGTTGCATATATAGGACGTGAGGTGTTATTTCAAAATTAATGGCTGCTTGTGTTTAGATAAAGCGTTTGTTTTGGTTAAATTAATGTTGCAACTTCTATTGAATACAATCTAATGATACAAAACTGACAATTTTAATAAATTACTATACATTTGTTGTTATAGGTATCGGAGTTATATTAATATTATTGTTTTTATGTATATAAAATAAAAATAATGCTCCCACTGCTAAATTCATACTTAACGCAAATTTTGAAAAAAAAAGTAAAAAACCATTTTTATAACATAAGCTGCCTGCCGAATTGATTAAGTAGCATTCGGGTTTATATTTAAGAATATTTTTCATTCAGATTGCAACATCTTAAAAATCCTAATTTAGTATTAATCTCTTTTATAACGCCACCAGAATACACAATGTTTTATAAAATAAAACTAATAAAATGATTCCAATTTTATTGCAGCGGAATTTAATATAGGAAGTCATTTTAAAGATTATATTTCCTGTATATTAACAATCAAATGAAAATTATTAAATTCCCCACTTTAATTAAACTTTCCTTGTATTCTTAGTATGTCTTTGATTAATCATTTTCTTTCTGTTCTGTGTCACGGCTATTCTCCGCAATTTCTAAACAAAGTTGTTGAATATGTCACATTTATTTCTGGCCCCAACAACATATGAAGGAGACAAGCAACTATTTATAAGTCTGTGCACAATCACTTCTGAAATGAATGTTTATTTTATGACTGGAATTAATCTGCCATAAATATTACTTGCTCTGTTCCTTATTGGATATAATTGATAATAAAATTTGGTTTAATTTATTTAAATCATTATAAATATGATAATTGATTGCAACGAACTCAATCAACAAGTGAGACATTGTGTTAACACATGTAAACCGAAATGTTCTATTTAATTATTTGATTATATTCCGTAATTAATTAAAAAAAAGTATCTTTTTATTTCGTTTTATTATATACAGTGAGTTATTCGGTTCTCTTTTATTTGATTTTTTGTGAATATTACAATAAATGCATGTAATTTAGATCCTGGAATGCCGGAGATGATACTATATATGTCTTCTCTCTAATAATTAATGGAATACTGCATTAAAAACTCATTTATTTCCGGTTAAACCCGTACTAGGAATATTATTTTGCAAATGTATTTAATAATTCTTGCTGCACCATATTGGCAATATTGGAATCAATTTTCATTTGCAATTCTGTTTAATAAAATGTTGATTAAACATTCGATACAAAATGTGTTTATATAATATTTCTCTAATTCAATTTTTTTATTAAATTTTATCATATACATTTTTTAAATAAACCAAATGTAAAAGATATTAAAGTTCCAAATATTAAATAAATATATTTTAAATTCCAGATATTAATTCAGAATTATAAAGGAAAAAAAAAACAATTTGTTTTACCATTAAAAGCAACATAAATCGCAAGCAAGTTCAGTAAACAATGGCGGATTTTGTTAAAGTTAAGACCACATCGAAAATTTGATAATTTTAGGTATATTATTTTATTTTTAAATTTGGTAAAATGTTTAAATATATGGTTTTTGATTATTTATATTTTTTAACTTTTCCTTAAGATTTATCAAATTGCACTAATACTTCTTAACTTTCAGTCATTTGTGCAAAAAGTCCCTTGCCCAAAAAAAAATTCCAAAAAGTAATGTTTGATTTAAATGTTAAACCATTTCTCAAACAATAATTACTTCATACAAATTTTACCGAACTGACTACTTATTACTTTTAAAATTTGCTGTATTGTTAAAGTGACTTTAAATGATCTTCAAATATCGTCAAATACGGTTTAGAATTTTAAAATAGTTGTTTTGTTGATATAGTGAATCTATTTTAGGTTTTAATTGTAGATCTTTTTATTAAAAACGTTAGTAGTTGATTAATTATTTTATCTCCAAAATTAAAAAAAAATGTTCAAAATTAATGTTTTGAGTAAGAAGAAATTTTAATGCAAAAAAATTATATAATAGAATAATTGTTCAAAATTTATGTTTTGAGCAAGAAGTAATTTTATTGCAAAATTTTTGTTTCTTACATTTGTCAATATTTTAAAAATATATTTTAAAATGTTTTTAGTAAATTCTGTCTATGTAAAAATTTCCTATTCACTTAGAAAAACTTTTCATATATGTTTGTGATAATTTGTTATCTATTCTTAGTATTTTTTTAACATTTAACATTTTTCACATTTTGCTAATTTATGTGAATATGGATAGTACGCCATATTCATATAATACAAACAATTTACAGCAAAGCTAACACATACTCGTTTATGGAAGGCTAGTACAAAACCAAAGTATATAAGCAGAATACTTCAAGAAATACAGTATGTTCAAAGCTTAGCCTACTGCCCAGTATCATTCCTATAAATGTAATGCTGTTCACTTAATGAATAGAATTTCCTGCAGTCTATTAAAAAGCAAAGGTCTTTAGAAAGATTTTATGTTAAAATATTGTTACTAAACGCACAATATTATCGAGTATTTCACAATTTTTTGACCTTTTAGGACTATTAAGCATATGCATAAATATAAGCAAAAGAGCTAGAAAAATTATGGCATGAAAAATTATTGATAAAATGGTTTACATACAGAAATAAACTGAATTAAACGACTTGCAGGCACCAAGACACGTTTCAGCAATAATTAAATGTACCTTAGAATTACACATACTCTTTGCAAGATGCATACATGAGATCGATTGACTTGCAAAACACTTCTACTTCATAACAACACAGTTATTATGTGCTATAACAAAAGTTGATTTATTAAAACCCGTATGTACAGAATGACTTGAGCTTTGAGCAGCAACCGTATTCTTAGAATTATTTAATTTGAATATTTGCGGTCGAATATATAAGTTTGACAAATAGAGAACCAATTCAACGAACGAATACATTATTAAGTCTGAATTATAGGCGGTAGAATCCAAGATTCAACATTTAGTTATTTAAAACATCACCCGGTTATTATACCAAAAAATCATAATTTTATTACACTATTGTTTCGAGCTGAGCACGTCACATTACTTCAACTAGAACGTTACTGGGCCTTATCAGGCAGAAATATAGGAAAAAAGATGGTTAGATCGTGAACCATTTGCTTTTGAATGACCACCTTGTTATGGTGGTATATGCACCAGCAAAACGAGACGTTTCCGACTTGATTATGCTGGGCTTTTTTTTAAATAATTTAAAAAGGCAAGGAACAAAAATCTTTAAGGCGTATATTTGTTTATTTCTATGTTTTGTTAGGTAATTCATATTCAATAACCGAATTTCCAAAATATGCGTTCATAGCAGCTTAATGCAGAAAACTTAGAACTATTTCTAGATTCAAATCAGCCTTTGACTGCTTTACACTTTTTGATGGGTTGACCTATGACATCTGTCTCCAATCTACGAGTTGATTATATACTGAACAAAAGGTTGTCAACATACCAGAAGATTCCACAATTACATTTTTTTGCACAATAGACCAAAGGTTAAATAGCTGAACTCCAACAGCGCCACAAGTGGAAGGTTAATGCTAAAAATCTCGAAGTTGCCATCATCATTCTAGTGAAGGTAGACAATCTTCCACCTCTCTGTTGCACGCTAGAAACCGTTTGAGAACTACACCATGGAAAAGACGGCAGTGAAAGTGTAGAACGGTTGAGAATGTCTTATTATTTTTGCTTCTCGTATTATAACCTCGCCCTGTACCGCGTGACCTTTACTGCCCCCTATTGGTTTGTCATTGTAAACTTTTAGGTGCTAAATAAAACACCGTTAAAAAACAAGAATAAATTCCTTTAAAAAATGTCCATGCTTTTATCTTATATAAATGTAATATTTTAAAAATGTTTCTTCTGTTCTAAAATTTTTATCTTGTATTTTTTGTGGTTGGGTATATATTTTACATTTGTTAGATTTATTTTTACTCCTGTTACCAATGGCGCAGAAACACGCATTGCGCCAAATGTAGGTACATTTGCCAAAACGATTATTAATGAATGTGACTTCTGACGTTATTGTCCGATTTGAGCTTTCCACGTAATATGGGCATCTAGGTAGTAGGTTGAATTATGTAATTTTTATTTTTATAGATTTCTATTGCAAACATTTAATAAAAAAATTTCCTCTTTAATTATGAAGTTTTTTAGCTTTTTTTATATTTTGGCGTTAATTTTTTTCTAGAAGTAGGAGCAATGGTTTAGCCCGTTTATTACAGGTTAAAGCCGGTGTTAATTAGTTTAGAGATAAATTTGATTAATATTATTTGGTCCGAATAAGGACAGACGATTATGACATTTCTAGACAGATTCTTTTAAATCAATAATTCTATTCCTTTTGTATTTTTTATTGTATATTTCTGAATAATAAATAGATATATTAATTGTCATTTACTGTACCAGGTTTGAGAGCTTTGTAGATATTGTACTAGTTCTAGCAGTTTTTATGTTTTTTTTTAACTATTAAAAGTCTAAAAATTTCTAGAGATTTTGATGTGCAAACATTTGGTGTTAAGTTTGTCATGTACTTTTTTTATTGTTATATCATGTTCTTATGAAGAAAAAGTTGTATTGTGTACACTTTCTTTCGGATAGAAAAAAACTTTTGTCGACCCCTGTACTGTCTAAATGTTACGTGCACTTTAAACAATCTAAAGAATTCGATTCTAGAAGAGCCGCTAAAAGAATTAGCGGCAAAATTCCTAAATCTGGTTAACTTATGGGGTCGTTGGTTTGTCATAAAATAGGACAAATAGTTTTGTCCGATCTAGAAAAATTAGTGCTCCATTTGCTACCGCTTATTTTATTTGACAGCAAATAAAATAGGCACTATTTATAATTTTGCACTCAACGCAATTAATCAATTGCACACAGTTTAATAACTTAGTCTGATATAATATTATTATTAAAACATATTAATTTGACCTATAATCCTATATTTTATTTTATTATTGTCATTGCTTATTACTTTTATTACATTCTTCAAAACCCAAAAAAATTGTGGGTATTTAGATAATGTATAAATAATTAACCTTTGAATTCCTCTTATTTGATATGATCTTTTATATTATCGAAATGTCCTTGTTATAGATTTTATTGTTGTTATAATAACTTTTATGCTTACTGAACTAATTTAGCTTCTAATGTATTATGGTTTCATTCAATGTAATGGAGGCAACCACATTGGCAATTCTCCAATATGTAATAATATCGTATATCTTCTTTTATTTGTTTCGATTGTCGCATCTATTCAATTCCATTTGTGCTTTTTCTATGTATACATTATGCAAATTCAAGATTTAAAATCTATTTGCCAATTGATTAATTTGTGTCGGTTTAATAGAGCAGGATATTAAAATACGAGGTAATAGGTAGATACACGGAAATTAACGTAATTAAATATTGAATATGTGATTGTATTATTAACTTTTTTCAATTTTGTTCAACTTCTAACTATATATTAGTTTTAAAATGTGCATAAATATACAACATTTAATAATATATAATTATTTAGTAATTATTTGTACTAATTTTTTATATTGAGTTTTTTACGACATAGTAAATGCTTTCTAAATGAGTAATTGCGCACTTTAATTAAATTTGTTTTACAAAGAAACTTATAAAGTTTGTAATTATAAAGGAAAACTTTATAATAATTAGCAAGAAAACTATAACAATTTATAACATTGAATTTCATAGAAATTGTATGAATAGTAGTGACTTAGTAAACATTATAGAAAGCGCTCTGTCTAGATAGAGCAGTCAAGATTCTACATTCACCTGTAAAGTTGCAACTTACGAAGTGAGGGATTTATATCATATAATGTTGACATACGGAAATGTGATAGTTGTCTCAAATAGTTGCGTTGCCGACCAACAAATTATTTTACGAGAATTTCTTTGACCTTGCTGTTATACAATGTAATCTCTTTAAACACATTTTTTATATTAGTTTTATTAAATAATTCTATTCTGGTAAATTTATTGGCAATTTATAAACGGTTAATTATATTGATCGTATTCAACTTGATTAAGCACGTAGATTTCTCGGCTAAACTTACTTGATTAATCACATTTGTCTGTTCGAAGACCAGAATTAAATTTAAAAGTTCAAATGAAAGTAATATATTATTACTATTTGAAATGGATTAATTATTTTCAAATTAATTAATTATATTGGTAACGTTTCAATTAAGAATAATTTATATAGTAAATTAGTTGATGATTTTTTATTTTGCATCATAATTAATTAATTTTTACATTTTTTGTTTTGAATCAATGTGACGTTGTGAGTAAACAGGTAATAAGATAACCGTATTTTTAGTAACTATTAATGGAACGTACAAGTTCAAGAACGTTTACTTAAAGTGACATGTTGTTACCATGAAAAAAGAAGTAATAGAGTAGAATGCACAACCGAGCCACGTTATGCGTTCTCCTAACACATGCTTTTCAAATATTATCTAGTTGATCAAATATTAATTTTTGTTTGTAATAACATTGGTAATGTGTTTTAGAAAACTCTAATATCATTAAAAAAACTTATATATTTTGGCGTTATAAAAATTCTAAAACACGTCGTTAAGGAAATCGTGTTTTCTTTCATATTCTACCTTGGAGAAATGGTCACAAAAAGACTATACTTAATATTTAACCAATAAAAAACATTATTTTTTATTGAATAATTAAAAAAATATCCATTGGGGTCACATATCAACTACGGCCAATGTCAAAGGTTAAGCAACGTTGGCCCCAGTTAGCGCTTCGATGAGTGACCCTATAGTTTTGTTTGCCGGTACCATCTGCTATTAGGAAACCATTAATGGCGCTCTAGATTTAGGAGGCAAATTTCTAGAGTAACAAGCGTTAACTCAACACACGCATAACTACATAAACACGATTGAAGGACCTCGCAGTCGACGGCCATTTTCCTACAACCCAACAAATACAAATACTACTAGAAATAATATATTAATTCTTTGTTTTTTTAATTTTAATGAGATCATCAATAAATACAAATATTCTTAATATTCAAAATTTATTGAACTTGATTTTATCTGATTATATGACCCTTAACTGGTGAAGTTAAGGGTCAAACTGACCAGAGTAATACTGTGTTTCTGTTCTGACGAGCTCTATATAGAACTTTGTGTTTTAAGTATTCAATTAAAAAATCGTAGACTTTAAGGTAAACAGTGTGTCGGATCATTTTGACTCCACCTCATCAATCACGCAAGCGATTTAATTTCTAACAACAAATCAGTACAAAACAAATTTAATAAGAGGTATTTTATATTAACAAATAAAATGAATATATATTAAGTTATTAAATTTCAATCCCAATGCGACTTAAATTACAAGTCACCCGATAATCAATTAACGATTTTAATAAATTAATAAATTACATTAATTTGTTATTATTGTTATATGATTACTGCTCCCATATCGCCTGCAGAAATTGTAACAGGAAAAAAATCTTGCTAAAAACTTTAATCCAGCTTTTCTCAAAAGTTAATCAAGATAACTCAGTTCTGTTTTCAGCATTAATTTGAGTATAATTGCAGCTTTGTACTGAAGGATTTTTGTAATAATATAATAATAAACAACACAAATACTTTCTTATCATCATGTTTAATCTCTTACTATTTTTTACTATTCTTTTTATTTCAAAGCAGAAGTATTTTAAATAAATACGCTGTATTTTTATTGCATAATGTATCCGTATAATATTTGTTTTACAAATTCAATGTAACCCCTTTTTTAAAACGCTTATTGGTTTATCACTTTTATAATTGTTTTAACCAAAAATATTGACTTTTGAAGTAATAATTAAATTTTTAAATGATTCTTTTTTTCATTAGATTATTTTTTATTAACAAAATAATAATATTTATATATTATAATATAATACAACATTATTTATTGCTGCAAATAGAACATATTTTCGTGTTTTTTGCTTGATTTAATACAGTTACATCATAGAAGGAGTAATAATAAGACCAGAAGGCTAATTATATAGAAATTAATAGTGCTATAGAATTGTTTGTTGGAGATTTCGGGAAATCAAAAATATTGGACTGGTTGTGATTGACTTTAAATAAAACAGATTATTGATCAGAACCATAGATAACTTATTGGATAATGTCAACAAAAAAAAACATGGAAACAGTTGAAAGAGGCCAAGAATGGAAACATGGAAGACTAAATAAGTATATTATTATATTAAATTTTTCTTAGTGATACGAATGTCATGTATGCTAATGTTTAAAGGTTAAAGATACAGGTTATGCAATATAATACAAAAGTAGAAAAGTGGCTTATGATTTGCCTTACATTAAATTAGCCATCGAGCTGGGTCTTTCAGCCAAAAAATTTATTAGCTGCTTACAACAACAAAAATAAAAGGAAGAAATTATGCTTTTATATAATATATGATAGTCGTTAATCGGCATGGACGATAAGTTTAAGAATTTGCTCATAAAGTAAAGTATAGCAATTATTGCATTTCTGCGGATAATTAGGTCACTGATTATTTCTAGATTCTTTGGATTGTTTGCAATTTTTTTATTTCACGTAAGGATGCGATCTTCTAAGTATGGCAAATTTATTTTTTTACATATTAGAGTGTTTACGGGATTATGGAGTGGGTTTAGGCTGTCGGATTTTAGTTTTTTTTTGTTCGGAGCGATGCTCTTTCGCCTATGTATAAATGATTCAAAGTTGGTTTATTAGAGTTTAGGAAAATGATGGATGCGTAGTCGAGATTGGGCGACAAATAGTTTTATATATGTGTTTTGCACAGTTAGTGTCAATTCCATTGGTTTTATAAGTGAGCGATCGGAAGTATTTTGCACGTGATTTGATTTTAGATTACAGAAAACTGCAATATGATTTAAAGTTGAGTTTGTTGTCCAAGTTAATACCTAGGTATTTCCATAGGTGAGATGGTTGTATAGCTAGTTAATTTATTTGAATTTTGGGCACCATAAAATCCACATAAACTATGTGGATTTTATGGTGGGAATCATAATGGGTATCATTAGTCTGGTTTTAGACGGATTTGCAAACAAACACCATTTGTTAAACAATTTTAGCAGGTTATCGAGGCTTTGTAGGAATTGTATGGCCAGTTTTAGGGAATTTGCATTAGCTATTAGTGTGGTGTTGCTTGTAATCTGTAATTTTTTAATTTTGTTAAAATAATTTTTGCTTTTCTTTTGCTTGATGTTATTACATGCGTTTATATATTTCCCCTGTCTCTACTGGAGTATCAAGTTAGAGATGTGTTTATTTTATTCCACAACAAACGGTAGTTGTTGTTTTGAATTTGCGATATAGTTGTCTTTTGTATTTAATTCTTAGCAAGAATGGAGGTAATGGGTAGTTAAAATAAGATTGTATTATGTTTTGGAAAATGTCGTGAATTTATAAAGTTATTGGTCGTGAAAACTGTGAAATTCTTGTGGGATTTATGATTGGGTGGCAATTGACTGAGGATGAAAGATCATTATTTAATTCTCTTATGTTGCAGAGATTGACGTTGTATCTATATTTGTTAGCGACAGTTACTGGTTAAATATTAATTTTAAAAGTAATTGGAAGATGATCTGAGCAGAGGTCAGGGATAACATTGACTGACTGGATAAGAGGTTTAATGGTGGATGAGCATAGGAATATATCTGGTGTTGTGCTTTGATTATCGTTCATAATGAAAGTGGGGGGAGTGTTTATTTTGGAAAAGGTTTACTTTTTATTTTCCCGCTTTCTCGGACTCACACTATATACGTACCGAGCGTATTGTCAAATGTATAATCGCCCGAAAGCAACTTTTTTTCGTTTTTGGTTTGCGTACCAAGTATTTTTATTATTATTTAATTCCTTTTTTGCTATTATTTTTTTCTCTTTTAATAATTTTTTTTATTACGTTTTTATACTGATTATATATTTTTTTCACTATATTTTTTAATCTAAATTGCACCTTTTCTCTTATTTTGCTGCCGTATGCGTTTATACTTCACTGGACCTACATTCTAATAAACAGGTTTGTTTGCGCTAAGAGGATAATTTGATGCCAATTTAGCTTTCTACGGGTAAAATGGTGACATAGCACGGTATACATTACCTCGAGAATAGTTGAAAACAACCGAAACTAATCAGAATAAAATAACTTCCAACAAAAAAAAAAACAACAAATTTGTATAATTATTTAATAACGTTATCCGTAACACCTGATTACAATTTTGTTTTTTTAATAAAAACATTGCTGACTTTTATAATTTTATAAACTAATACGTAAAAGGATTTTGTACATTCTTTGAGAGATACAATAAAGATTTTAGTAAAAGTAAAAATTCAGAGTAACAAAAACTCACTCCTAGGTAGTTTTTGGCATCGTTAATTAAAGTTAATTAAAGAAAAGATAAAAAATTATATTGTAAACACAATAAATTATTCTTTTAAAGTAGAAATGTTCCAAATTCCATAAATGCAGCTAATTTTTATAATCATGGCCAGCACTTTAACATTTTTGATAACTTTTATTTACCAGAAGGTTCAATATTTGATAATATGTTATTAAAAAATTACAAAAATTTTCAGTTTGTAGTTTAACGTTAGATTTTAAAATCGAGCACTTGTTCCTTTTCCTGTGTAGAAATTATCTAAAACAAAAAATTCATAGAAATTAGTATTGTTAAAGTTTATTTCATTGTTTATTTAATTAGCCTGTCTATCTTTAATTTTATTATTAGGTCATACTAAATTTTGCTTATACTAATAAACGAGATATTGGAATATGAATAAACAATCGATGTAGTATGTTTTGACCAATATCTAAGTAAGATATTGCAGGAATATCCGCTTACAGGCCAAAAATACAATCATGTTTAGTCGGCCATGATACTTTATTTGAAATATTCTTTTTTTTTTATGACAATTTAACTGATTTTGATCATTCAAATAAGTATGAGATTGTAGAATAAAATCACATGTAATTAAATTTTTTTGCATCCCTTGTAACATCAAATAAGTTAGAAAGAGATGTTCAGCCCTTCGACCTGCATCTCTTATAATATATTTTAAAAAGTATCATTGCTCGCTATTACAGAATCTTTCCAGTTACGCCAGTATAGAATTCACTGTTGTATTTTTATAGTATACTTAATGACTTGTATCAAATTCTGTTGTATAACAAAAAATTTATAATATCAATTTTGAAATTGGTAAATATTGAGTTTGGCACTTGTGAGTTAATCACTCGCCGACAAATATTTGACTACTACTCCCAAAAAGATCTATTGTTATTTTAACAGTCATATATTCTATTGTGTTTTCATCTATGGTTTTCCGATGACAAACTCTCGACCTATCCATTTACTATTTTTTTTAAATTATTATTAACTTGCTTTTTATATTAAATTTTAGAAAATTATCCAAAATACATTATATCAAAAATTGTTTTAATCTATTCTAATGTTAGATATCTACTGCTATTTTAGCGTATATAAAAATTATTTCCCTAGCGTCGACTATGTAATTTTCATTAAATGGATCGACTTTTAATTGCTCTGAAATGGATTAATAATGGAATATTAAATGGAAGATATCTAATTTAATTTTATTAAAGGTGGCAATTTACATAAGTATATGCACGAAAATGAAAGCAACGTTACAATAACATGATAATAGTGTAGAGTAACAAAAACAAGCTCTAGTCTTAGTTTAACTGGCCAAGTTCAACGAACATATTAAAACTTTATGTAGAGATAAAATGGTGTAAAATTATATGCTATAAAATTGAATAGATGTTATCACAGACAATTAAATTGTTACAATGGACGTATTGTTTGAAGTTGATTTTGTTAAAAACTGATAACAAGTTATAACAATTAAAAGTGACATGATCCCGGTATTCCATTAATAAGTTTATTGAACTTTTAAATTGCGTTATGAAAATCAATAAACTTTAAGTAGAAGTTCATATCCTGTCATTGGTTTGATTGAAGAGTGAGATTTTTGTCAAAAAATATATTATATTCATTTTACACATTAATCCATCAATTCATAAGTCAACTTTTATATCAAGTTAAATTATCACTTGAAGTCAGTAATGTTGATGGCATTTACAAATAATCAATTACTTCAGAAAAACATTTCAGAATAATAAAACGATTACATACAATTGAAGAACTCGTTATAAAACCCATTAATATAACTTGGAGTCATTGATATGCGACAGATGATTAAGCAAATAAAAATTACACTAATAGTAAAAATAAAATTCAATATACTGGAGTAAGTTTTAAATTAAAGTATTGGTTTGTTAAGTTAAATAATTATTATTTGCACTATGAACTATACTTTGGAATTTAATTATAATTAGTTCATTGACATTAAATATTAAACAGCGACTCTATTAGGTGCTTTATGAAGATAAAGAAGCGCATAATAAGCATTGATAAACAGCAAAATAAGCATAAACATTTTATTTCCCATATAAACTGAAATAAAATATTACAACTCTTAATATATAATAATAAACACAACAAAAAAGCAAAAGTAAAATTTATATGATATAATGGTTTAATTTATTTTTAAAAGAATTAATTATAAAATGTGTTTTCAAATTTTTCATTAAAAACCCGCTTCTATCAATCAACATCTACAGATGTTATTGGTGCGTATTGAAACTTTGGTATTAACATTAGCAATTTTTTCTAATATAAAAATCCTTCATTTTTTAAAAGAACTTTTTTTATTTACTATATTTGCAACATCTTCACGTACTTTTAATGCGAATCCACCAGAAGAGCATTTATGAAATATTTGGAGATTGCTTAAAATAATCATGAAATATGCACAAAAA
Source organism: Tachinus sp. AB-2021 (assembly GCA_030264575.1). Classification (NCBI taxonomy): domain Eukaryota; kingdom Metazoa; phylum Arthropoda; class Insecta; order Coleoptera; family Staphylinidae; genus Tachinus; species Tachinus sp. AB-2021. The sequence goes on along the minus strand of JARJEC010077273.1, from coordinate 6,614 downwards.
TGCCAAAATAGATAAATTAACTTAAAATAAGAATAAAATATGTATAAACATTAAGAAATACCTAATAACATTTTAATACGTTATACAGGGTTGTTCAAAATATTTTATATATTTAGATATTTTATGAAGACTTTATCATATTGGACCTATATAACAAATATAAATTGGAATTTGTTTAATACGGATTGTTCACGTCGATCAATATTTCGAAATAAAACTCTATGTCATATGTCAATATTATGTCAACAATTATAACATCATATAGTAAGTTTGACCGGGAGGTACAAGTTAATATTCTTTTTCTGCGTCATCATCTTCCTCTTCTGGTTGCTAAACTTGAATTTCCAATTCATCATCATCATTTAGAGCGTCAAGGACTTTAGGTGCATATTCACCGTTTTTAGGAACATAATGTAAATATTATGAAGCGTTGTCCTTTACAGTGATAGTCACAACTCTTTCAATTGCAAAATATCGGATTGAGCAGTACTACTTCTATTTGTGGTAATAATGTTATTGGTTCTCGTGTTTTTATTGAATACTTTTTACCATTATCGCCAAGATTATATATTTTGTGTACACCCGGCCTTTAGATTGTAAACAGTTTTTTTTATCGTAGGACCGTATGATTGGCACCTTAGAGTCGCCTTAAAAAAGGAACCAGTTTTAACAGTGGAACATGTTTATAAAATGATAAGAAATATCGAAATTCCGAGAAATGTGATAAATTATTATAAAAATTTCACAAATGTTATGAATTGCTGAAAAAGTTGGCAAAATGTTTCTGTAATAAGTATTGTAGATTTTTGTCAAATTTTGTGTTTTGTTTTGACAATTATTTTGAAAATTTTATAGAATATTTAAAACGTTAGAAATATATACGAAATCTGCAAATTGCTTTTGATCTGCTGCAAAATATTAACCCTTCTTAGTATCATTGTTTTTTTTAACGAAGTTAGTATCTTCGGTGTTCCGATTATTAATAGTTATGTAAAATCGATGTTTATAAAAATATGTTGATGTTATAATTTTTTTGCGTTAACGTTAGTAAAAGAAACAATTTCATACATTTTTCAAATATATGTTTTCGCACATTGAAATTTTCTTCTATTTTTAATACTGCTTTATGAAAAAATTTAGTAAAATACAACAACATAAATTAAAACTAAAACAAAATACATTTTCTAAAGTTTAAATAAACAATAACTATTAATATTTCATCACTCAATTAATTTGTGCAATTTTTGCAAATTCCCTGGAATTGTTCTAAGAATATATTTTTTTGCAATTTATGCAAGAAAAATGCGAAACTCTGGTTTTCTTTGAAGTGCATTTATAACATCGGCCTTTTTGGATTGTCTGATTAGAAGTTTCTTGAATGCCATATTTCTTTAATTCGAATTATTGAAGTCGTAATTGTTCTGCCTCTTAAGACTAAATATATTTAAAAAATATATCGAATAATAAAAAAAAGTAATATGCAATAATATAATGAAATCTAATATAATATAATCAAATTGATTAATATTTAAAACATATTTTATCCAAAATATATAAAGTTGTTTAGCTTGCTTGTTTATGAAATAAATGTAGCGCTGTTAGTATATTTGGTGTCACGCACCGAAATTCCTCATAATAATGGTTGTACTTCACGCATGAACAAACTCTTTTCAACTAAGATGTATAAAGGTAATCTAAAAAGGTACTGAAAGACGCAAAAAATTAGCTCTGCAAATGCCTGAGTAACGTTCATGTCGATGTCACACACCGTATGTCACTAAAGAATCGTTGAACAGTTTACAAATCAAGATATATAATAAAACTTTAATAAATGCTTAGAATGTATATTAAATAATATTTGTCTTCATTTATTCTTTGCAGGATTCAATAAATATATTTTTGTGTGTAATAAAACAAACTTTTAATATTATTAGATATTCGACAGCATAAAACTTTGTAGTTCAAAGTATGTAGCAAATATTACATAGTTGGCGAATATAATATTGCCTGAAATTTTAAATTGGCATATATTATATGTACAAACTCCAAGAGCACATATTCATATTTAATGAGGGCTATCAAGAATGAATCTAGTTTATATTTATACGTACTTATATACAATCCCAGTTTTTCCTCTCTGCCTAACTTCAAACTTATGTTCAATAACTAGAATTTGGGTATTTATCTTAACTACACGAACCTTTATGTTTATTCATATAATTTGGAACAAGAAAAACACTTTTACGCACAACTTTCACGCTATTTTACATAATGAAATAGTCACCGCGAAATTACAAAATGATTTCGACCGTAGAGCATATAACTGAAATTAAATATATATGCAAATCGAAAGCAAACCGCGCAATATACCCTTATCAATTTAAATTAAAATCCCTCTATGTACAAAGATACGCAAAAAGGACAAAAATCTATTGTTATCGATAGTTTGTAATTAAATGTGAGCAATCTGGAAATTGTCCCAACCGAATGTATAAATAAATTTCACGGGGTCAAAGGGGCTGGGTTGCCAGAATGGCTAACAAATTCGGGTTAACTTATGGATCGTCATATGAGAAAGCTTGGGAATTACGGTCGGCCCGGAAAAATTTTATTGTTATTAAATCCGGCGACGATTTCGATGCGACATCAGCTCACAATTGCTCCCGCAATACACATGACTTATAACATCTGAACTATTTAGCATACCCGTCAATCATTGGTTGGTTTTAGATATGTTAAAGCTCTATCTCTCTTGGGTACAACTTCCTTGAACTAATTATAAGTCGGCTTACAAGTTTTACACTTAAACTCATACACTTAACATCTGCGATATTTGGGAAATTAATTAAAGCTTTTCCTAAATTGCATATGTACAAATCTTATATCAGGTGTAACATTTCAAAATTTCTTGACATGATTATTTCGCAATTTTCTTTTTGTAAATGTATGTAGACACTAAATTTTAACTGCCTATTAAAGGTTTGTATGTATTTAATAAATAAATAAATGAGTAACTAAATATTAATTTTATATGATGATGCATTATTACAAAAAAATATATAAATTTAAATTTATTACTGGATCAGATCAATATTTTGCCATACATATATAAAATCATACTTAAATAATATAATATAAATACAAACAGTATAACATAAATATGTAAGTAAAATATATACAAAAAGATTAATATATTCTGGAAAAGGAACATTGAACTTTGATAATATTACTAGGCAACGTAGTGTTCTGCTGCTGCAGAGGAACATATTTGATGTATAATCTATATTTTATGCTAAACTTGTTTATTAGATTAATAATTGTTTTCATCATTGTTATAATTATTGTTAAGATAATAATTTTGAACTTGAACAAAAAATTGTATTATTTATTAATAATAAATGATTATTATAAAATAATATTCAATACAAGAATAATCTAATATGTACACAACTATAAGAAAAAATAACTTAGAATATTATATTAATAAATAATTACAATGCCATTACTCTATATTATAATAAATGTTTCAAAAATTATTTTAATTATTTACTAATAAATATTATTCTTATAATATTTTTTCAAATTACAATCTGTAAATACATTTTTATTTGCAATATTCCCGGCATAAGAAAAGCATTAGAGAGGATTTAAAATTTGTTACACTTATTTAACCCAACACTTTTCTAATATTATCCAAAAAAACTATTTGGACAACTATTCAAAAATTTTATAAAAAGTTGTGGTGGTGGAGCTAGATAATAGCTGCAATAGTATGAAATTACAGTTTTTAATTTATTATGAATTATTTTGTGCTTGTTATGTTTTCATACTTCACATAAATAGTGAGTACATGAATTCACTAGTTGTATATAGAAATAAGTAAAGATAATGTTGCAACAATAAAGTTATTTTAGACAAACAATGCCTTTGAATGGTGAAAATCTTTTTCTAACCATTTACCCGCCATCGTGGATTCTTACATAAAATATGTACGTTATTAGCATTGATTGATCTTTTAAACGCCCTTTCCGGCCACTTTTTTTTATTTATGAACAATTAATCATATCTATTTTGTTGTGGAAATGCAACAATTAACGGGATAAAGTGAGGCATACAATAAGTTGATAACAAAATCTGTTTGTTTATAAATATTTGATTTATAAAGTTATTTACATCAATTTTTAACGCACGGCGTGTTTTAAACGGCGATTCGTGCTCTAGGACGTTTTAATGGATATTAAAAATAATTAGTACCATTTCAACAATTATTAATTTTTAAGTTATAGGCTCATATTGCGGTTTATTAAAAGTATTTGAAATTAGAAAAAAAGTTTTGGCTTTTAAGATTTACGTTTTTAGATTGAAAGTGAAACTTTAAGAAAAATGTTTTAAAATGAAACATCCAACTTAATATTAGATTGTAATTAAATTATGGCTTGCAATTTTGTAAATTCAAATGTTTTCTTTTTCAACTCTTGAAATTTAAAGAAAAACTTTTGAAACTTCAATATATTTTATATATATATATATATATATATATATATTTATATATTAAATTTTAATTACAGTATTATGATTTATTAAATAAAATTGAATGGAAAAGTTTTGAATATTTTATTGTGAAAGCAGTGAAATCTACAAATAATAATTTATTTGTACTCAATTCATTCAGTTGTAATATGTTATATTATAAATCTACTCCGTTATACAGTGTTCTGAAATAAACTCATTTCAATTGTTTTTCCGCTTCAACACATTTAACACGCTTCCTTACATGCAAGAGCCACAGCAACAAACGCGACAATTTTATTGCAAAAAAGATACAAATTTTAAACTCTTACATAAATAATAATAATAATAAAAACTACCGACTAATTACCTGTCTACCTGTTATATACAACATTTTCACTAAAATAATATCTTTAAAAATTCAATTATACATAAATATTAACGAAATTTTGGGGGATGAACAGTATGGCTGCAAATCACATCTTAACGGATGCAAAGAATCATTAATATTGGACTCTATTATAACAAACGATGCAAAGAGTAAAAACGTAACTTTACCTTATGCTAGATTGATTATAAAAAAGCCTCTATGACTCTGTTTTCCATTTGGGGTTAATTAAAATTCTTGAAATATACAAAATTGATGAAAAGATACTAAATCTTTTGAAATCTTTAATGAAAATATACTAAATTATATATTTATAATACGAAAGAAATATCAGACTCCATTTCGATCAAACGTGGTATATACCAAGATGATAGTCTGAGGCTACTCTGGTTTTGTTTGGCATTAAATCATTTAAGTAAAGTATTAAAAAAAAGTTTTTATGGATACAAACTTTAAAACTCACTTAGGTGCATCTTAAACCATGCGTTTCTTATGGATGACATAAAATTGTACGTCAATACTGCTTCACAATTAAAAGGCCTGCTAGTATTTTTGAAATTTACATTAGATGTTGGTATGGAAATGTGTATTGATAAGTGTGCAATACGTCATGTAGAAAAAGGAATAGTAAAGGACTCTAAAGTCATTTTATTATATGGACAGACAATTTTGGCTTTAAATACTGGAGATACGTATAAATACTTAGAAATTTCGCTATCATTTGGAATAGATCATATTAGTTAGAGAAAATTTTATTCAAACTTACCTTTTAGACTCCTAAAAATTTGATAAAAGCAATCAATTCTTGGCTAATACCTACCCTTGAATACACTTTTGCAATCATAAGCTGGCCACCAACATTAATTCAAGCTGTTGATCATCTCACTCGAACGGAAATATCTAAATTTAGATCAGTCATCATTCATCATCCAAATCCATCTATTATCTATAAAGAAAAAATGGTTTGCATGGATTAAGAAATCTATAAATTTCACTAAATTCTCAGTGTAAAATGCTATAAATTTTTTTCTTAAATTCTAATAACCAAAATTATAAAGATGCCGTTAGAACAGGTAGATCTCATCCGATGTTTAAAAATTCTGGTTTGGAAAATATTAAAGAACTTCTAAATTCTGAATCGAATAAGAAAATTTTATCTGGTCAATTTATCAATTCTGGATATCTGCACACTGCAACAAGATCTAACAAAAAACATATTTTAGGACAAAATTTGAATTTGGAAATGTGAAGAATGTGTGGAACTACGAATGAGTCAATCGAACATCTAACATCGCGACATCCAGTCTTAGCCCCAACAGAATATTTAATTAATTAGACCTAAGAATGTTGGAAAAGTGATTCATCAAATTTTTTGTAAAATTTTTGGTTACATAACATATAAATATGAACCGAAAATTTTGATAGAATCAGATAATGTAAAAATTTATTGGGATACGGCCATAATAACAGATGCAATTGTAATGCACAACCGACCAGACATAACACTTTTGGATAAAACAAAAAAAAAGTTTTTAATCGATATTTGAATCCCAAATGATGAAAATTTATGTAGAACTTATATGAAAAAGATTCGAAAATATTCTGAACTGTCGTTTTAAATTAAAATAATTTGGCAAGTTGAAAAAGTGTTCATAAAACCTTTTATTATTAGTACGAATGGTCTAGCTGAAACGAATTTTAAAAATAATTTGTAAAA
>JARJEC010077254.1:0-11232 GCA_030264575.1 Tachinus sp. AB-2021 | reverse complement strand
TAATTTTTCGAATTGCATTTTCTCATTCTCATTTTTGGGATAATAGTATTTATAAATAAGCACATTTTTGGAAAAATAATCATTTGTTCAAAATTATGTCATTTTTAAAAAAATACCTGGTGTTCCATTTAACTTTCCAAAATTAATTTTTATTTCCGGTACCATCGAAAGTCACAGAACCAATTCCGTATCTGAAAATAATTCTTTTTTTTTTCTTATAAATTATTTTTTTTTAATGGCTCGTGGATATTACATAAAAGTACATATTATTTGCTACAAAATGATGTCTTTACTTTTTCTTTTTGTTCAGGATTTGCTCAAACAAATCAATCTGAAAAATGAAATAAGAGTAAAAAAAAGTTTTGCCATTATACAAAGAATAGGTAGGAAATTTATGAAAATACTGGGTGTTTCGTTTAACTTTCAAAATTGGCTTTTATTTCCGGTACCACCAAAAGTCTTAGAACCATTTTTGTATTTGAAAATAATAAGAAATTAAGTCCCATTTAGCCAACAAAATTTTATCAATTTATCTTGACAAATGAAAAAATATTTAGGTGAGCCCTATAATAGAAAAATAAGCAAAATAACAAATTAAACACAAAAAAGCATGCAAAATAATATAAGAAGAAGTAAAAATAAACAAAATAAATGACAAATTAAAGAAAATAAATAAAAAACAAAACCACAGAAAACTAACATCCAATTAAAATCTAAAAATTAAAATATGAAAAAAAAATTAAACAAAAGAAATTTAATTTAAAAACAAACAGATTACAATAAAAAAATAAATGACAAAAAGAACCAAAGAAAATAAGTTTAAGAAATGTTGCAACATAAATTCGAGACACTAAAACAACTAATTTTACAAAGAAAACAGAAATGAACAAAAAGCAACCACAAACCAGTAAATAATTGAATGAATTAATTAAAATAACTAAATCACACATAATTCAAAGAAAATTTAATTAAAAAAAAATAAAGAAAAATTAATTAAAAAAACAAATTAAACGAAGAATTAAAAAAAACGGCTAAATATAACTTTGGAAAAAGATCCCTAACTACATAACACAAGTGAATTAATAATAGTACAGAAAAACGAATTTATCGTTTAACTTGTGTAAAGACGTCTTACAAAGACGAAAAACAAATTACTTCGTATAATACAGAAGCAACTTGCGTATTACAACTAGTGCTACTAGTAATGTAATACTATAAATGTTTAAAAAGTGAAATGTGATTCAAAGAAAATTTATAAAATTTTAAATTAAAAAAAAATATTTAAAAAAACTAAAAAAGTTAAAATAAATAAATAAATAATTGAATAATGAAACAAATAGAATTGATGAATATAATGAAATAGTCCAAAATCATCCATAGACGCGTTTCGAAATTTATTTCTCATCAGTATGGCTTTATATAAACAAAATAAATAAAAAGTAATCGCTAAAAACTCAAATTCAGCAAGCATAAAAAAATAAATTTTTAAAAATAAAAAACTGATTTAAACAAAAAAACAAAATGAATAAATATATACGAAAAAAGAAATAAAATATGCAAAAATGAGAAATTAAACTAAAAATAAACTAAAACAATGAAAAATAGACACAATAAATTTGAAAAGATAAAAATTTACTGAAAATAAATTAAAACTAAATGTCTTCCGATAAAGCCGCTACATATATATTAATGTTTTTTTGTATGTCGAAATTCAGAAATTGAAAAATTTTAAACTAATTTTATAAAACTAATTAAACAAAAATAAACGAAATATACCGAGAATAAAAAAACTGAAATTAAAATTAATCTTTTAAAAAATGAATTCTCGCACATGGAAAATAATTTTATTTGATATTAAAAAACATGTCTGTCCCATACGTTTCGGGATCATCATCATTATTTTGAACTTGCATTTACGGCTTCCGAGCACAGAAAATATAAATTATCGGAAAAATTCAATACGAAAATTTTTAAGCATTTTTAATTACATATAAGAAAGATGTTTTAGGAAATATAAAAAAATATAGTAAAAGAATTTTCAAAATATAATTTTCAGTTCAATATTTGAAAGATTTACAGTTTTATTTTATTTATTAATATTTAGAATTTTCAAGAGAAAATAATAATACGATATTTTACAAAATGAATTTATTATTAAAAATATAAGTTTTCAATCGATTTTGACTTTTAACATTCTATTATATGTTTTTGGAATACGCGCAGTTCGGCAATAACAAGGAGAACTCAAAATAAAAATATATAATGAATTTATAAAAAAGTTTTTTTATAAAATGTACTTTAACTCTTTAACGCCTTGTGATATAATTGTTTATATAATAATATTTTTGCCTGCTATGTGGTATATTTGGTTAAAAGACAGTTTTTGGTTAAAAATTATTAACCTCATCTACGGTCTTGAAAGGGTTAAAGGTACTTTTTCTTCTTTTTAGTTATGAAGCCATATGAAACGCCCTTAATGCTCTTTATAACAATCATGTTTATAGCGAACTTTCGGATAAAGTGAGCTGAAATGTATCTAAAATTATAACGAACTTTTCGTTCCAATTATAATTGTAATTTCTTGGCATTTTTTACTAAGTGCGTGCATTGATTTCACTTACGCTCTCCGGGCGCAACATTAATTTTTATTGAAACTAGAATGAAACTCATTATTTGTTTGTCTTCTATTCCAAGAAAAAAGACTTTACATTGAAAAAATATTTCATTTCTCTTATCAAACAAATTACCATTTGTAAGGTTTTGTAAAGTTACATCAGTCGAAAACAAAATTGTTATTTAAGATGTTTTTAGTGGTAGAAGTATTGCAAGTTGTAATTTTATTCTATATTATTTAAATGTAATAAAAAATTTAAAATTATGGGTACACGCACTCTTAGAAATTAATGGGTTTGTAGGATAATAAACACGTTATGCATTTTTTTTAATTGGCAGATTAAAACAAATTTCTTGGCTCGCTAAAATCTGACTTCGTTGTATTTTAAAAGTATCCGTACGAACAATTAGTTGTTGAAAGACTTTGCCACCAGAAGTTTCTTTGTCTAAACAATATAAAGAAGACTTTTTAATTAAATATGACAAACATTAATTATTTGAACTGTTTATCGAATATTTACATACATATTATGGAAGATATATGTGTGCCGACAAAGGTATCAGACGTAGGCATCGATGCCATGTCGATATATAATCATTTCAGTGTAGATTGAATGAGGTAGTGCACCTTTAATCTAGTTAAGGTGCGCCCCCATTCTTCCTGATTAACAAAACGCCATCTTAATAAAAAATGTTTCCCGGAATTAGTTCCGATACAAGACTATTACTTCCGACCTGTTTCATGTCATAGAGGCGCGCGTTGTTGGGTCACTAATGCCCTCTGCTTTTACAAGGATTGCAATGTCCATGTGATTCATAGCCGTAAGGACAACCTACAGTGCTTGCTTTCCGAGGCCGAGCATTATAGTACTTAAAACCTCACCTCAATCCTGCCAGCCCATTTACACGATAAATTGGTGCAAGATCGTTATCGGGGGACAATATGAGAAGGAGATTGTCGGTGAAAGAACAACACGAAACGAGCTCTGCAGTGGGTGGGTGGTTGGCGGGGTTCCTGTCGTCGGCGAATCCATCCCCGCTGACATAATGAAAATATGTAACCGTCGTTTATATTTAATAAACCGAATATGCAATCGCCCTAATAATTTTCGCGAATCCTCCCTTCAAATTGCGCCACAAAATCCCCAGATATTTCTTTCTATATTAGAACAACGGAAGATACGACTTTATAGTGCAATATCCCACCACCAGCAGACGTTGCAAGCGCCGTGTAATGGCGTGAAAATAACAAAAACAACTCTAATAATTTATGTGTTGTCGCCTCGGAGCTGCGTATATTGTTTCACTTAAGCGCGCTCGCAAGATTGTTTTTTTATTCTTATATCTGATAAATATTAATCTGCCGCGTGAACGCCACACCACGCGAAGATGTGATGCATGAACGTACATGTCCTGGATCTGGATGATCCTGGCACGTGAAATTCTAATATATTCACTAACCCATTTCATTTCATCACGTAACGAACAACAACAACGCAACGCAACGCAACGCGGCGCAAGTAGCAGGCTACGCATTTTTATGGGCGAGATTAATGCGAATCATTTGTGAATTATTACCGATCCCGCCATAAAGTTCATATTAAACCCGTATTAAATCCAGCCTAATCCTCGCTGTTATACATCCAGGTAAACAAACACGCATACAATGTTATGGCGCATTATACACACATCCATCTCCGCATGTACTCGATTATCAGCCTAACCGAGTTAGTACGCAAATGTCCAATCAGCACTCGAAACTGAATAAATACAAGAGCGCTGGGAATTTATCGAACACCATTCGGAATTCAGGATAAGCTCTAATAATAACTACCGCTTACCGCATGCAATTCGATATTTAATAACTCCTCTCAATCTGGGGGAGCATTGCGGACTAAAACAAACTCCAAACTGAGCCGTACTACCGCAGCAGGTTGGCGTGTACTTCTGTACTTCCATAGTTCTGCTCCAGTAATGTTCAGTGAGTGCCGTACTGGCTGCGATGTAGTCCGGCAATTTTGTTATGCGTTATCAATGCTTCTTAAAAAGGGTGGCGATATAATCAACTCACTGGAAGGGTGCGTCGAATTTACGACTTTCATTTAGTTTTTTGTTGGCGGCGTGTGTTAGTTTATTGTAGACGCACGTTAATTAATCTCAATTTAAATTCGACTTTCCTTATAATATCCTTTTATGTAAAACTCTTTCCTTGGATTTTAATATTCGCCGTATATTTCATTCGGTTTATATAGGGTTGGGTTCTTTTAAGTCGCGGAGGATCACAATTCCCCTACGTCCGGGGTTCAATATTTACTAGGCGATAAAAATTCACGCTTCTTAAAATCCATGTTGAAAATATTCAAATTGGTCCTCTTTAACACCCACAGGGGAGCCATTGAGGTTGACGCCAATTTCTCCGACATGAAACAACGGGAGGACCGGCAGTGCCATCGGGAGCGAATCCTCCCAGGGACTTTTTACATCTCCACTATGAAAATTAACTCTTAACTGTTAAGGGTTATGCTTATAAACGATACACTTTATAATTGTATGTTTTTTCTTTCTGCTTGCAGGCGATTCGCTGTACTGTTCCGGGCTGCATTTGCGAGTGTTTCACGCCGGGGAAGCGCCACCTCAGATACTGCGAGACCTGCAAACACGGTTGGGTTCCTCACGGTAAGTTTACATTCTAATTGGAAATTTAAATATAATCTGTACGATACGCTGTGTATGTGCGGCGTAGACAACGTATATACCTTGTATATAATACATACTATGTATAATGTATGTGTATCCTTCGTCCCTAATAAATGCGAGCCCGTCTGGGTCTCCGTAATAACGTATCGCTATAAAGTATGTTTGGCCGAGTCCTCCCACGGTGGATCCTGAAATCAAATCTGTATATGACGCATTAACCCACCTCCTAAATCATCCGTGTACCCGAAGGAGTCGACCCATTTTAAATTGTTTGCTTGTTTTATTTCTCGTTTTGGTTTTGTCGGTCTCGTTGTGTGTCGGCTGGTTATTGTTGGTCGCAAGAAAACAAAACAAAGCGGTCGCGGACTTGGTAGCCGCCGAATACCCCATACCCAATACGAATGCCGAATAATTAGATCGTTTTGTTGGTCGGAATAAATAATAAATTGTTGTATGATGAATCGAACGGTTCTTATCAATACGATCGCAAGTTTATTGGAGAGCTAGTGTGTAGGAGCTTTACAAGTTATCGAATAATGAACTGTCATCGTTGAGTTATCGACGGAAAAGCACCGCGCCCTAGTCATTCAGAATTTACATTCGTTTTGGAAACGGTTTACGAGCAACCCGGTGCCATTTATAGTCTAATGTAGTCGGTTGACCATCGCTATAGCTTCAGCGCTTCAGCTACAGCCCTTGGCAGTCTCATATTGTCCGTCCGTTCGCCTCATTGTGCATACCAACTATGTCCAAGATGGTATGGCACTCTTGGGACTTCACATGTGCATGATATACGGTGGCGGAACTGGCGGAAACCGGCAGACATGGCCAGCCGCATTGCCCATTCAATTTATATCTGATACATTTATATTTCATACGGAAAACAATATGTCGTAATATTATTACGCCCCTGTCGATCGCGTGGCGTACCCTAAATTATGTAGGCTTCCGTCATAGACGCAGATGCAAAAATAATCCCCGAGCAAGACACCCTGTGGCAATTGATAATCCTCCACCCGTCGTCAATAAAATTCAACAATCCATCTACGTCGCTTTAAAAAGCAACGAAGGATATTAGACGCGGCGCTACGGGCTGCGACGCCGCGCGCCGTGCCAAACACACTGCATGTTTTAATTTAATAAACGGCATAACTCGCAACATTACATTTTAATTTAATTTAAACCTTATATACCGGCAAGACCAGCTATATTTAATCCTTGACTTCGATGTCCTCGATTGAGACCGGGGCGCAGTCCCCTAATGGAGATATCCCGTCGCGAACAAATTGTTGGGGTTGTAAATTAATATATCTATATAAATCTTGATCTTGCACGCATTTTATATGCACGTTTATTAAAAAAGTGTACACTGCATTGCTTCGGCGGCCGCGCACGTAACATACCATGCTATGCCGTGCATACATGCGCTAATCATCATTACACATCCTCGTTCCAATGTGGATTTCTTTGGTTCTCCGCGATAATTGACATTGCCCGCACTATTACCATTAATACTCATTAATAATCAAAGATTGCATTACACTTTATGAGTGCATCATTATTCATTGTCAATAAAAAACACTTGAACATTTTTGTCATTCGCACTTTTTCTTACATACCAGCGAAACTGTAATACCATCTATCTACATTTAGACGAATTTTACTGAAGCAACATGTATCCTCACTATTTCATTCTAAACTTGTGCATATTTGATTTCATTTTATAACTTTTATCACTTTTATTCATTATATTTTAATATAGTAATTAGTTTATATTAGCCAATATTTTCGTTACAATCAGAATTTAGAGAAGAAGCCTCGCATTCAAAAATAATCAAATAAATGAAATTACTGACCTTTAAAATACGAACAAATTGCTATAAACTCACTTCATGAAAAATTGTCAGATAGCTGATATTACAGTTTCACTGTCGATCCGTACGAGCAGTATGTATCAGTGAATAGTTGAGAAATAAAAATTAGACATACTGAAAAATGGAGCAAACAAAAAATAAAATATTACAGGTAATTTGTAGCAGACAATCAAGAATAAATAATTGACAGGTGATTGAACAAGCAAGGCATTTATAGAAATGTTAGTTTATTCCTAAATCTTAAATAATTTAAAACAATATTTGTGTTAAGTTTTAATATTTCAATATTTCCAGAATTAATGTAGATGAATTCTACCAAACAATATTGAATTGTTAGTTTATGTTTATAATACTTTTATGTTTTATCAGGTTTGCCAAATTAAGTATTATAAACATAAACTAACAAGTCAATATCTTGACATTGAATTGTTAATTTATGTTTATAATACTCAATTTGGCTGGCTTGATAAAACATAAAGATCTATTTCCGCCGAAAATCTCGAGATTTTTTCATCTTTATATTTTATCAGGCTTGCCAAATTAAATATTATAAACATAAACTAACAATTCAATATATTGATATTGAATTGTTAGTTTATGTTTATATTGAATTGTTAGTTTATGTTTCTCGAGATTTTTTCATCTTTATGCTTTATCAGGCTTGCCAAATTGAGTATTATAATCATAAACTAACAATTCAATATCAATATATTGAATTGTTAGTTTATGTTTATAATTTCCGTAAAAAATCTCGAGATTTTTTCTTCTTTACGTATTATCAGGTTTGCCAAATTAAGTATTATAAACATAAACTAACAATGGAATATATTGATATTGAATTGTTAGTTTATGTTTGTATTGAATTGTTAGTTTATGTTTTTCAAGATTTTTTCATCTTTATATTTTATCAGGTTTGCCAAATTAAGTATTACAAACATAAACTAACAATTCAATATAATGATATTGAATTGTTAGTTTATGTTTATAATACTCAATTTGGCAAGCCTGATAAAACATAAAGATCTATTTCCGCCAAAAATCTCAAGATTTTTTCATCTTTATGTTTTATCAGGTTTGCCAAATTAAGTATTATAAACATAAACTAACAATGCAATATATTGATATTGAATTGTTAGTTTATGTTTGTATTGAATTGTTAGTTTATGTTTCTCAAGATTTTTTCATCTTTATGTTTTATCAGGCTTGCCAAATTGAGTATTATAAACATAAACTAACAATTCAATATATTGATACTGAATTGTTAGTTTNTGTAGTGAATTGTTAGTTTATGTTTCTCAAGATTTTTTCATCTTTATGTTTTATCAGGCTTGCCAAATTGAGTATTATAAACATAAACTAACAATTCAATATCAATATATTGAATTGTTAGTTTATAATATTCAATTTGGCAAGCCTGATAAAACGAACAGATGAAAAAACCTCAAGATTTTTGGCGGAAATAGTTTTAAAAAAATTTCAAATATTTTGATTTCGTTCAGGAATTTAACGATATAAAAATATTATGTTGTTACTGATCTGTTAGTCGGAAAAATCAATTTAAAGAAATTTAAAAAAAATAACAAAGAATTTTTTATAAATTTCATTAATGTTTCTCTTTAATTATATTTTTATACATTATGATGTAATAGAAAATGTATGCATAAATATTGATGAAAACGTGTTTAATATTTGTTAAATACAATCATTAATAATCAATTTATAATTACCCTTTTTATTATTTGATTATACCAATTATATATTAATTTTAAGAATATTGCTAAAATAATAATATAATATATTAATAAAATAAATAAAAAATATGAAATAAAACAGAAATAAGAATATAATATAATTTAAAATTAAACGCCAAATAAAATGAAAGGAATAAAACAAACTTAGAGTAAAAATAATTAAAAACAAAACTAAATAATCAAAATAATAAAAATTGAAAAACCAGAAGAAAAATAAATTATATAGAAAATTTGATAACTAAACTGTAAACGAAATGAAGCAATTATATAAAAGAAAGGAAAATAACTAACTAAATAGAAATACGCAAAGAAAGAACAAGATATATAAAAAATAGACGACATTAAACGGCAAATGAACAAAATTAACAAATTAAACGAAAAGAAAAACTAGAGGTCGCAATGCGTACTAAAACTTTTCTCCAACAATATATTTACGCCATCAGTTCTTTACGTTAAAAATAATCATTTTAAATTCAAAAGATAAGTAGAATGTTGTCATGAGTTGGTGGACGATAGTATAAAACTAAATATGGATCCGGTCGGTCTGTTCGACAGGTTCGCTTGCCCCAATTTTATATAATTTTTATTTATATTTTCGTATTTCGCGGATTTTAACACTGACTGAGAGTGATCACGTGGGTTTCGTTTTTCGGCATCCCAAAAGCGCCATCTATTGGTTTTTATTTTCTCTTGTAGAAAGAAAAGGAATAAAGTCGTATCTTCTTTGTGTTTTGGAATTTTTAATGAAACAAAAACCAAAATTTGTAGATTTTACAGATCTACAAATTCGTTTATTTTGTTATAAATTCCATAGTTTTCTTGTAAATTGCCAAAATTCTTCTTTAATTTATAATGGGTTTTTATAAGTTAGGTATTAAAATATCGATCTAAAACTAATTTAATTCAATTTCTAGAGTTAAATTACTATTAAATTGAGCAATTACCTTTTTCATTTGTTATTCTGTTCAAATCGAGGCCCTTTATGGCGATTTTTGAAGAAAAATTTATAACTTAAACTTAAACAATCGAAACTAATTTTTGGGCAGCACAACTAGAGCGTACTTTTAATATATTTCCAAAATTTCATTACAGACACACATAGATACAAACATACAGACATTTTTCTAAAAAACACTTTTTAGACTTACAGACCTCTTGTTCGTGGAAGTATTAGCATTATTTAACCAAGCAGTTGTAAGTCGCTTGCTTCCCGTTAAATACGAGTAGATAGATTAGTAACTTGATTTGGATGTAAATAAACGTCGTGTTGTTTGTTGCTAGATGCAGAGATAACTGATTTATTTTGATAAAACCATTTCATTTATATACAATTATTTAACATTAACATCACATTAAGCAAATTTCTGGAAATATTAATAATTTTGTAAATATCGAGAAGGAATAATGCAGGTGTTACGCATTAGAGACTAACACAGGTCAGGTGTTGGACATGGTTATGCCCAAAAATTATAATTTATAATTTAACATTAAAATACATTATATTAAGCATGCTGCCCCTTTGAAAGATCGCCTTTCAAGAGATTTCAGTAGATAAGGACATAATTTTGTAACGGCGCGGTTGATAATTCTTTTTGATGTCCTGATGATTGCTGATCGAACAATCCCATCTTTACCAGGAAATTTTTCGATGCGACCAAGTTTTCAGTGAAATTTTTGCATATTACCTTCTTTGACTAATACAAGCTGTCCTATTATCAAAGAAGCGTGTTTTGTAGATAATCATTTTGGGCGCAGTTGGTGGCATCAAATGCCAGTGGATTTTTGTGTTATTCAAATGTTCTGCTATTTTTGCTTCAGAGTTTTTTAACAATTGGGATAAATTGTTGATTTCGTTCTTCGCACCGACAAAGTTGGTAGCATTATCGCTGTATATGTCCATTACAATTCCTCTTCGAGCAATAAATCTGTTCTAGGATGCAAGAAATTCGTTTGTGGTTAAGTGTGACACTAATTCTATATGCACTGTCTTAGTTGAAAAACACACAAAAATTGCTATGTACGCCTTTGTGTACCCTTTTGAATGTCGGTTTCCGAGTTTTATTGAAATGGGTCCATAATAATCTACTCCGGTTGTCGTGAAAGGTCTGACGTGTTGTATTCGAGTGAGTGGACATTTTATATATTTATTCAGAATTTGTGGTATACTTTTTCCGGATAATGGCCAGTATCTTGTTCTGATTGCTGCTAAATTGAGATGTGCTCCACTATGCAGGAATTGTTCATGTTCCGATTTTATGATCAGTTTTGTCAAAGGACAATGTGGTAAAACAATCGGA
>JARJEC010077201.1:0-15402 GCA_030264575.1 Tachinus sp. AB-2021 | reverse complement strand
TGATGGTAATCGGTCTGTTAGATTGAACTCCCGACTGCATCATGTGCCTGGCACACCACTCAATAGCGGCCACTACACCTTGGAAAACTGAAGCATATTTACCCAAGAATAGCGTAAATCGCTTCCCCCAATGTTTACTTTCATATATTCCAGCTCCGGTGCCATTTTGATTTTTGGCCTCATCTGTGTACCAGATGTTTCCTTGCCCTGCGCCCGGATAGTTCTCTTTTGACCACTCGTCTCGCAATGGTATTACTACATCAAAGAACCTCTGAATGCGATAACCTTTAATGAAGTCTGATCTCATTATTAGAGTTTTTCTTCATGCAACATGTTTATAATACTAGGTCTGTGAGTCCTAAGATTAGAAAAGTGTTAATTTATTTGTAGTCTATACGCTGCTTGCGTCGCATCGGCTATCACAACTAGGTGAAGTGGCGATAGTGAGAGTATTACTTCTATGGCTACTGTTGGGGTCGTTCTCATCGCTCCCGTTAAATGACGGGACTCACAGATATTTTATTTCCTTTGTCCATGGAAGCGTCGTTCCATACATTTTCAAGATTTTTATGTCTTCGGTGTTTCGTCGCCTTGTAAATGGAACGATCGCCGTTTTGCTTGGGTTCACTGATAGTCCCTATCTAATACACCACCTTTATATGGTGTTTAGTGCAATCTGCATCAGGTTAGATACGATTGCTTCAAACTTCCCGATTATAAGGATGTTGAGATCGTCCGTATATGCTATGGCAAAGATGCCTTACAGTAACGGTGAGTGTACTCCGCTCTGTATGAGGACCCCCCCCCCCCACAGCGACCTTGGGTTTCACAGTTTTTCCATATAATGTTATTTTGATAGTCCTATTTTTGAGCATAGAGTTGACCCAATGTCGGACAAGATATGGTATTCCTCGTGTCTTCATCGCCATATCAATGGAGGTAAATGGTGGTATTATGAAAAGCCCCTTCAATGTCTAAGAATGCCCCTAGAGCAATTTCCTTACAGTGAATGGCTTTTTTGCATCTGCTAACTAGCTGATTAATCGTCAGTTCGCAAGATTTGCCTGACTGGTAGGCGTACTGGTGTTGGTGCAGCGGCTGAACCTTTAGTGCCCCATCCCGTCATTACCATAAACAACCTACATTATATTGATCAGCGACATCCGTATATTTCTTAAGAACTATGCTGTTTGGTTATGAACACTACTGTTACTGATCGCTATAGCGATATTGTTGAAAAAATGCGGGAGGGGGGCGGATGCGAGGGAAGTTTAAATGATTCAATTCAAATCAATTTAAAATAATATTTTATTTTATTCATAAAAATTGTTTTAATATATAAAAAATGTATTTTTCTACAAGAGTTTTAAGCGTTTTTTTAAATTGATTTATTTTAATACTATAGACAGGCGTTGAAACGCGTCATTTTATTACAGTACAAATATTTTTGATTTTGTTACTTGTAACGAAATATTCGAGTGCACAAAAACACCACTAATAGCGCTAAAACTTTAGAGTAATGTCAAAGAAAATATCACCTTACAGGTTATAATATTATTCAGTGGTAGCCGATGCATTGTAATAATTAATTACAACCAAAATTATTATCACATAAAATGTATTAAATATTACAATGTAGGTATGAATAATATTATATGATAATATATGATATGACTGTTTTATATTATAGAATTACCAGAAACCAAGAGAATTATTTTATTAAGATTCAATAATTTAAATTTTATATAAACATTGCTCTGGTGTGACGTTACATGACAATCCATATTATATTTATTTAACAGATGGCGCTCTTGTTTTTTGTCAGTTAAATTTATAACCAAAAAGATTGATTCTGACAATAAAATTTCGCTCTTGATGTAGTGATAAATTTAATACCAGCAACTTCGCTCTTTTTTAGAATTAGTTTTATTAATACAATTAAAAAAAATTAAATACAAGCTTGAAGAAAAAATAGTATTTATCACTCGGAGTGAACACACATTTAGCGTTTCGCCCAATTTAGCCGCCTCAGTTAGTGCATCGGTAGCAATCGTGAGCTCAAGATAAAATAAAGCAGTTGAACTCCTAGTAATATAATATACTATTTTTATGTAGGCAAAAATCAAGAACCAATAGATGACGCTTTTAAGATGTTGAAATGTGAAAACAAAACCCACGTGATCAGTCAATCAGTGTGAAGTGATCTGTAAGTAGTTTTAGAGAAAAAAATCCCGAAAATTCTTAATTTTTATAACCAAATAGGTCAACAAAAGACATCTGTCACTAGTAAATATGTATTAGGTTAGTTTTCTGACGTATCACATGGGTTGTGTTTTCCCCATTTGAGAAGTTCAAAATCTAACACCAGAAGTCAGCCACTCCTGGTTTCCTCCTATTAAGACACATTCTGTGTCGTACATTTAATATAAGATTAAATTATGAAATGATGGCAAAGTATTGTGTAGAAACTGTGTCAAATCAAAATAGAAAAAAAAATGTATACTTTGCAAATTTTCCATAGATAATAATATAAGTTATCTGTAATATTATTATTAGTAGATATTACATATTTTAAAATTATCAAAACTCACATTATTTAATGGAAATTGCAAATTTTGATTCCAATGCTTGGTTAGTAAGAAACATTTAAACATTCTTTTTTTATTTTTATTGCTGATAAAAAATGATTATAAAATCGGCTCTACAACATTAAAAGCACGATTTTGAATTTATTTAGATAATGTAAGTTTTGATTCCAAACGACTCAAATGTGCACTTTTTCAATTTTGTACTTTACACATACGATTGAATTTCAAAATATGTAATATCTACTTAACTAACAATAAAGATCACTGAAACCCGTTTGCACCAACATCACTTAAACCTTAAACTGGGCTTAAAATATAACATCTGGTTTATATTTCATTGCACCACACCACACCGTAAAGGGACGCATAAATTTAAAAGCCGCATAGCCTTTAAATTTAAGTCTTCAATTTATTGAAAACTTGTCCTAATAATTGTAATGATCTGTTAGGTTTATTACAATTTTTCAATATCTACGACAGAAGTTTTCTCGGTGAAATCAAATTATCACGGAATGACGCCAAAATGTAATTGCATATCAAAACAAAAAAAGCTCCTCGCAGAGCGGGTTTATATTTGCATAGCATAAACTAAAGATTTCTTTGCAGCAAAAGCTTGATAAAGATTATTATTTTTTTAGTTTGCCAATATTTTTAATTAGTAATTATTCTAATTGGGTTTTTTGCATGTTTCATGAATATTAATGCCGCTGCAAACGGCCCTTACATTTTTATCCATGGAAAATTTGCGAAATATAAAGTACATCACACTTTGTAATTTATTAGTTTATATTAATTGACGAGCAGCTAATGACAGCTGATGATATGTAATTTTGATATATGACAAATAATGTTATGGTAAAACTACAAAATTAGTAATGTGCACATTTATGGGTATTAGTACTTGTTAAATAATTTTTAAATATGAAACTTGAACTTGAAATTAAAATTTATTTCGTGATTATATATTTATAATATTTCGAAATTTAAAATGTCGTCTATTTCGTTGGAATACTTCACATTTCGGCATACTGCACTTTCCCATCATAATAATTCTAGCAAAAATTTTACATTCAAGATCTTTGGCCTATTAAGTGAAGGTTTCTCTTGATTTATGAATTTGAACTTTTTTAGGTTTAAATGGATTCAGACCACTTATCCGCAATAATATATAAATTATGTCTTTTCCATGTGCGTTTCGAAGGTTTGCATTTGGTTCCGCCTTAACAAATTCAAGAAGTTGCTCATCTACATCGACATTTGTGTTAATTGGCGTTAAATTTTAACTATAAATACTTCCTTATATTAATGCATATTGATGCATTGAATAATATTTCTCAACTATTTACCAAAACTAATAACTGTCAGTCAATAGATTTGACAAAACAAATAAGACAAAATTGTGTTTTAAGTTGCATTGTGTTGTGTCCTCTAAAACCCAATTTTGAGAAAAGTCTGTAGCAGGGATGGAAACTCGATAATATAATTTTAGGACCAAAATATTACCAACATTTTATTTATTGGTGCATCAATCTAGACACGTATTGCATGTTATTTAAGTTTTTTTTAAATCTTACATACTACATGTATGATATAATGTGAGCAAACTATTTTGAAAGTACGTATAGTTAACTTACCATTAATACATGGCGTTTTAAAACAGAATAATGTTTTTTAAAATACGGCCTGAGCAATAATTCGCCAAATTTTCTGAATAAAATCCTGCGTTGCTTTTCTGCCAGTCTTAGAACTTCCAAAGTATTCACCGTTTCCACATGCATCTGTAATAAAAACTTAAAATAAAAATATTAGAAATTTGATTTTTTTACCTGTTTCATTTTTAGAAGTATTATTCTCATGCCGATGATGTAGAGATTGTCCACTAACAATATACTCAACAACAACGAGAAAGTGGTATTAATGATCCATACTATAGAAGTATTTGTGCTTACCCAAAATCCAAAAATTACCAAATAACTCATGCATATAACAAGAAATATCATCAGAACAAGCCTAGACATTAAATAAATTTAAATTAAAAAATATATTTCTTAAATATTTATAGAACCAATGAATAAAACAGCTATTTTCGTAAGCAACCATTCACCCTTTAAACTAACTTAAATTCACATTTTTTTTAATAATTAACATAGAAAGATTATTTTAAACTACTACAATTTATAGTTTGTTCTCACTCAAAAAGATTTCACCGCCTTTTCCAACGGGTTTAAATATATTAATAAAAAGAAGATAAAGCCTTATTTTTTACCTAATGAAGTGTTTGTATTTACCAAAATCATGTTTTCCAACAAAACAAGGACACAACTGACAAAAAAGTGTTTTTTTTTCTTGTGTTGAAATTCTTTGTGTTCTGCCACTCATAGTTTGTGTAACTTTTCACTGCATTATCTAACAAGTGTTATGTTACGTTTAACTTGATATTTTTATTTTCTTGCTAAAACTTCTTCTTTGTTTGTTACGTCTTTTTTTTGTACAAGAAAAGATAAGTACGCTGACTTTGTTACCACTTGCGTGTGGCGCCAAACCACGTTAATCAATTATTAGGTTCATTTTTAATTACAATTCCTTGCAAAAATCACTAAAGTGCAGTGATGAGCTTTATGAGAGCAGAAACAATTGTCTGCATTTAGTTTTTGCCGCTTGTAACAGTGTGAATTTGTATAATTGATTTTAAACTTTGATATACTCAAATTATGATACTCACATTCTGATGATAATCAATAAATGATAAATTATTATTATGTCGCGTTCTTCATATGAGTCGTACAGTTCAATACTCGTTAAGTCCTCAAAAAATTAATACTGTGTTAATGATGTGGTTTTGTAAAAGACGTTAATATTAACTTTAACTATTTTGTTTGTTTTTTTTTCTCTCTACTTTTTGACTAGGTATGATTTTTTCAGACGGCCAGCCGTCGCGTCTAGTCGTAGAGTCCAGCCGAGAAGTCAAGACGAAAGGTAGGATTTTGATCAGACGGCCAGCCGTTGCGACCAGACGTAACGTTTAGCCGATTAGCACGGTTACAATGCATTTTAAATAGGAATGATAACGCGGCGTCCGGACATCGACGACTACGTCTTGATTGTTCAAAATTATTTCCAAGACGCGAACGCCAACCAATTTCCGATTAAAAAAAAGGGTTATAAAGAGTATTTCTCTGATTTTCTTAAAATACATAAAATAATGCTTATGAAAAATAAAAACAAAGAATTATCTCTACCAAAACATGCGTCGTCATTTTGGACGCAGGCCGTAATGGCTAGACGTCACTGCTGGACGTTACGCGCGTTACGCGACTTAGCGATACCAATAGCAATAATTTAGTTCGTGATAATATGTTGACTGGACGTTACATCTGGCCGCCTGAACAAAATCATACCTTTACTAGTGTTGAAACTTTATAACTTTTATATTAAAGTTATTTGACATTTTTTTGTGTGCAAATTAAGCGGTTTTGCATGATTTTATTGAAGTTGTCATATGTAAAATGAAATTCAGCAAATGGTATTTGTAAATTCACAGGCATTCACGTGCGTCCAAAGAAATATTTTTTTTGGCATTTTCGAAGAGGTTACCACTAAGAAACATACCGTTTGCGCATGTTTAAGTGCATCTTACTGTTAAATTAGTTCAACGATGAAGAGATTGGGATAAAGAACCTGGTATGACACTTAAATTTATTATGTGTTATCACCAGAATGCGCGTTCATAATATCGTTCAAAAGGCATACTGAGTAAAATCACGGTCGAAAATTTGTTAGTGTTACTATTATCTTTGACGCTGATGCGTTTCCGAGAAACACAGCAAATTAGTTTTTAGGCTTAGAATTTTACGTCTTACATTAATACGTACTCGGAGATTACAATTTGCTAGAATACCCCAATACGGAGAAGAACGTCAATGAAAACGAGTTTTCTTCTCGGATAAATTACGATTTTCTTTATGATCACCAAATGACGGACGTTACAGAACAATTACCGCCTGGATATATAGTCCCCGAAAATAACCTTCCGTTAAAAACCTATAAAAATATATAATCCCGCACAAATATCCCCTAACCATAAATCTCTCGATAAACACCGTTGGACCAATCAAGGGTCTATTTGGCCAGAGGGTAAGTGTCATAGAACCACCATCTGACCGCGATAGAGATTGAAGAAGACCTGAACACCTGAGGGGAGGGTGTCTGTTATGTTTTGGGCTCAATTTTGCTAGAGGCAAAAACTGAACTTTTCGTTTTTAAATAATGAACTTTAAATGCAAACAATTACACTAGGGATATTATTGAAGACAATGTGTTATTTTTGCATCGTTTGTAATGTTCTTGTTTAAGCAAGATAGTACAAGAGAAAGACGTGAGCTTGCCCAGTGCGTCCAGAGACACTACAAAAACTCAGAATGGCACTTTGGAAGAATAAAATAGCATTGATCAAAATGTGAGAAAAACTTAATTTAAAGCATGCTTCGACGGATTAAAGCATTGCTGAATGTTAGGGACGTATCACTAGAATACTAATAGGAAAACTTATTCTATTTAATGTTTTGTATAAATCTTTTTTTGTTATTAAAACCTTATAGTTGGTGTAACACTTTTGTTTTGAGATAAAACATTATTAAAAATGAAAGATTTACGTCATGATATTAATATTTTTTATACAATGTGGTTATTTTATTTCAAACAGAAAATAACACGAACACAGAAAGAGATGGGCTATTTCCGTGTCCCAATAACCCTTCAAAACACGCGATAATCAAAAAAGTTGTTTAGATTTTTTTTTTTACCTTCAGTTAGTTTAGGCAATACCTTGTATATTCCGGATAAATTTTAATACTCACCACGTGATGCTATTACATTTCTTTGAGAATAAAGTAGGTGTGGATATGATAAGAGTATTCTTTGTATGCTTTGAGGTATTTCTAAAATTGAATTAAACTAATTTTATTTTATTCATTATTGCTTGTATATCATTTGTCGCTTACCTGAAGAAAAATACAAATGGATAATTAAGAAGACATGCTAATAAACTACTACCAATCGCACATGCGATCATTTGATAATCAAATACTACTTGGCCATATCCGTAAATATCTGATAGTCTCATAATGGGAATGTACAAGAATAACACATTTATTACATATGTCGTGTATGTTATTGACAAAATTACTGTTAAACGTTCGGTATACTCAAAAATAAAATCGTGTGATCTATAAATAATAAATACAAATTAATTTTGAAGTAAACTACGATTAAAAGTCAAGTGACTTGTTTACTAAGTTCCAAGTATGAAATGAGCCAGTATATATTCGAACTGCTTTTTTAATATAGTTTGAAACATAATGGCTTTTGTTTCTTTGAGTAAAAGCATGTATTTTCAATTGAACTTGTTCTGTGTTAAGCACTGTTAACCATTGTTCAACATTGAAATAATAATATTCTTTTGTTTGCAAATCAATAATTGTAATCGTTTCACAATACCTAAAAAGTTTATTTATATATTTATTTCAATTTAAAATTAATTTTCCCATACCAAGATGGTCTAAGTCCAATACTATCAAACCATAAATGGATTTGATTTATTTTACCCATATATCTTTCTGTTGATAACACATAGCAATCGGTAGTTCCAGTTTGTAAAAGCCTCTTTTGAGGATCGGGATAATTAAATACATGTGGTTTGCATGTAAAATTTTCACCATGTATTTTAAAAGCAATATTTGATGTAGTACCAGAATCATCAATGCTTCCAGTTCTTACTACAACCAAATAGCCAAATCTATCATTTTTTAGATTATCACTTAAAAAGAAGACCCTATCCTAGTATTTAAACTAATTTATATTTTACTTTTACATTTATTTATTGTGTACTTACTCTTCCTCCTTTTATTTTATAGCGCATTTTATAAAAGCACAATGCAATACAGTAGCAGGTAAAAACTATGCACACAAAAATTAAAATGGTGTAGTTTATAAATGATTCTGTTTTAAATTCAATATCAATCATCTCGTCCGTTTTGTGAGCCAAGGGATTAACACTAGCACCAAACAAAGAATTGTGCATACATTTGCATTTTATTTGTGGTTTTCTTTTAACAAACGTTATTTTGGCCTAAAATAATGAAGAATGTAATTAAAATATTTAAGATTATTATGTTTAGAGAATCAAACCTCACATGAACCTGGTAACCAAGTATACAGAACTGGATCAAAAACAAGACAGGCTTCTTCGATAAATGCTAAATGATATGTAAAGTTGTCCGATTGCTATATTTAAAAGGTACATTATAAGTAGTAATTTTCTCAAACAATTAACCATATTCAAAATTTATATTACTTAAATATTTAAATACTACTATATAAATGCTATAATTGTCCAAGTTAAAGGAGCTAACAAAATTTGAGTAGCCCATATACACTAATAGTTAAAATCGCTTTAAAATTCATTGTTATATTTCCACGGCTCATGTTCTCAATTCAAATATGTACAGCAGTGTATAATTATTTTTATAATATCTGGCATGTTTCAGCGGACAATCAGCATTGCTTTTAGTATGTTTTGGGTGCTTATTTTAGGTGAGCTCATCTTTGGATTGTTTTATTCGGGTGAGTTTCCGTCTCTTATCATTTATTTTAAATGTACCCAATCACTGTCCATTATTTAATTAAATTAATTGCTCAAATGATTTGTTACGACCTTCAATGCATTTGTTGATACCTACTTCAAATTCTACACATCTCACAAGCACTTCTGGTAAAATTGTGGCGCAAGCAACTCTTATTTGTTAATATTTTTCACGAGTAGTAGGTGTTTCTTTATAAACGACATAAGAAATTGGTGAGGTAAGGTCTGGATATCCAACAGTTCACTTGTTTGTAATAATTAATACCTCGCATGCTAGAAACGAATAAAATAGTGGACAACACATATATTGTTGCACTTGTATGCTAACGTCTTCTAGCAACCTAGTTTTTCTTCAAGAATTTTTCAGTATTTTTTATTATTAAAATTGACCTCAATAAAATATAGTCCGGTAAGTCCCATAAACTATTCCACACTAAAAATTAACCGACCAAGGACTCTGATAATTTACTTCACAAATTCTGTATGGGTTTTTTAAACTTTAATAATAAATGTTGGCAATTAACCTCACCCTGCTTTGTAAAAGTTGATTCCTTAGAGAATAGCAAACTAGCAAAAATGTTTGGGTTTATTTGTATTCTCTCAACGTTGGTTCGTCGATTTTAAATCTCATCGCCAGTTAATTCTCGATGCAAAGACACATTATATTTATGAAATTTATTAGACTCTGAAGTTTAACAAACACTCTTACAAGATATTGCTGTATGATGTGAAAATTCTCTGACGCTCGGATGTGTATTATGAGCCACTGAAAATAGTACTAAAATTTGATTATTTTCTCCAAAAATAGTAGCTCTGTTTAAAATCTTTTTATTTTTGATTATGCGCTATAATCATCATCAAATGTAAAACAAATTGAAAAACTATGTCGGACAAAACTTAAGTATTTTTGTCCGTAAACTCTAAATCTGTAATAAATATGAAGGTATTCAACCACTAGTGGCGGCAGGAGTGGAGGATTAAATTTAGAACAAGAAGTTTTTGCTTTGAAAATATTAATTTTATATCTAGGCAAGCCTTTTCGTACGATGCATATTTTTATAGTTATTTCGATTTATTTGGTTAAATGATACACTCGGTATATGTTATTTTTAATATTATACTTTATTGTCCGCTTTTCCCGGGTCTTCTTTTTTTAACGTTCAAACCGAACATATATGTGCAAATATTTGGTTCGTTTTTGCTCGTTAAAAGACAAAACATTTGGTGGTGAAATAATTATACGACCATTTTCAGTTTGACCGGTTTGTTTATACATTTTAAGCTTTATCAGAGCTTTGAGATTCTGTTTTAAAGAAAGTTCCCAATACTAGTACTAGATTTATGAGAACATGACTGTACATGTACCATTTTAATATATTTATTGTGTGTTTCTTGGATTTTGTCGTTAGTAATTGATTTTTTAGCAGTTTTTCTTCAAAAATCAATTTCTGTTGCTATTAAAATTTACTTGTGAAAATATTTTTTGTTATGGTGTAATATATTTGCTTTTTATTCAATATATTTTTATATCCCAAAGCACTCCATTTAACACAACTATTGCTTATCCACCTTGATCTAATGTTCTATTGTTGCTGACAGGTTTAATTCTTTTTGTCTTTTTTGTGCACCCTCTGTCTTCTAAGATGAGAGTTAATTACGTAGAATTACTTAAAAACCATATATCATTTTATGAGCTATCTGGTTATAATATATTCATACAGATCATTACATACGCCATTACTATTCAAACGTCTGAGGAGCATAATACGAAGATGATGTAGTCGTTTATTGGTTTGCCCATATATTTACATTTCCTCTTCCACTGTTTAAATGCTTGTACAAAATAAATTTTAAATAAGGTAGTAGACGTACAACAACCCCTTTTAAGGTCTTTAGTTATTTTGAGGTTTTCTTAAAATTTTTGCTATACTATGCTTACAAGTATATTGTGTGGTACGCACTTGAATGCTTTCTTTAGATCTATGAAGGCAATATGGACTTTTTGGTTTTAACTATTTTTTAATCTATTCTTTTTATTCTGTTTTGTTTTTTCCGCTTTCATGTATCTTTAGTTTCTTCCAATTTGTTTTCTTGGATTTTTCCATATTTGTAGTTTTTACTCGTTACTGCTAACCCTTCGTAGTTATAGAAATTTAATATAACTTCTCGTAACCGCAATATATAAAGCATTACGGTTACGAGGACGGTGTACCATTATTTTGGAATTAAGTTTCTATTGCGGCGACTTTTTCAATAATGTTTTTTGTCGTTTTTATCCAGTTTTGAATTCTGCTATGATGTTTTTAGATTCATGTTGATCATTGCATGTCTTACCCCCCCCCCTCTCTCTCTTCAAGTGAGATTGGTTATTGAGTAATTTGAGCCTCCAAAGTTTGACAAATAAGAAAAACCAAAGAGTAAGTTTGGATTGAATAAAAAGTGGGGACGTATCTGATATTGTTGCCGTCCACAACTTAGTGTCGTCAAATAAGAAATTTACAAAACGGCGTAACTTTTCATGTATACAAAGCTGTATAAGTGCGCAAATACCTTGAGTAATGCCACTTAAAGTAAAAATAAGATGATTATTTACTTTTGAGAAAAACTCAAAAAAATTTTTAGTTTCACATAACAATAAAAACTTTAATGTCCATAAATGTCCAGAGATTTTGATATTATTGGATACAGAAATTGAATTGAATCCTGTATATGAACACAGTCTATATTTATTTTAAGATGGGACTATTTTGTGAAATAAGTATAGACGGTAATCATAGCAATAGATCTTTAATTTCTGCAGTCAATGACATTAAAGTTTCAATTTTGACCAAAAATATACGAGGTTTTTATAGGTTATAGGTAATAATAAAAAGCTTTTTTAGGTTTGAGCACAACAACCTAATAAACTAATTACTTACAGTAAGCATATCTTCATGTGGCAGCACTCCTACATATCCAAATGCATCCCCATCATATACAGGTACTAAGTTTATGTTATATCTATCTGATTTTGAACCATCAAGTAAGTACATATTTTCCGCCAAAAAATCATCTAAATGTGGTCTACGTCCAATTATGAATACAACCTTAAAATTTGTTTTATTAAATATTCATGTGGAAAAAAGTTACACAAATAATGCAACATTTGATCCTTTCTACTATTTATTAAGTAAATTCCATAATAACAGTAGTGATTTGGGAAAAAAAGTAATAAAATGGATTAAACAAGACGTGAAAAATAGACATTTATCAATTAATCAAACCCAATAAGTTAATCGACAAAAAAAGTGATGAAGATTTTATTTAATTAATATTGTTTTCACATGAGATTAAAAACTAAATAATTGTCAGTTTCGGTAAAAATAACACATTTTTACCGAAAAAAACCGACTAGGTGGTATATGCAGAACGGCCGATGTCGAAGGATTGCAAAAGTTAAGCAACTTTAAGCACGATCAGCACTTGGATAGGTGACCGCGTGGTCGCGCCTACGGGTACCATTCGTTATTGGGACAAAATTAATGGCGCTCTAGATATTAGAGGCACATTTATAGAGTAACAAGGCATAACCCAACATACGCACATACCTACATAAACACGGCTGAAGGATCTCGAGAACGATGGCCAGTTGGGTAAAACCATTAAGTAGTTTGAAATACAAACATTATAATCCTTACTTATTTCAAATCTGTAAACTCATATTGCAGTTTAAGATGAGATATATTGTAACTTCCAAAACAAGTTTTGCATTTTGCAATTAGAGTTACTACATTTTATTTTTTTAAATTTATCATCTTTAACATATTTTAAATAATTTTTTTTAATGAAATTAAGAAACACAAAATAATCATAGTCAATTAAAACCTGAAATATTTATTTCAAATATTCATTTTGAAAGTTATGTTATGACACTTCTCGTCTCATGTAATATAATCTTAAAAATTACCGATCAAATATACGTTAAAAAAAATCAAATGAAAAACAACAAACCTGCAATTTATCGCTATACTTTAAATTTTCAAATATCAACATACAC
The DNA here is from genome assembly GCA_030264575.1 of Tachinus sp. AB-2021. NCBI lineage: Eukaryota > Metazoa > Arthropoda > Insecta > Coleoptera > Staphylinidae > Tachinus > Tachinus sp. AB-2021. The sequence continues at coordinate 2,138 of JARJEC010077201.1, read as the reverse complement.
TGTCGACCTTGGTGAATGTCCATTCGATGTACGTGTATAGTGGTGTGATCTTGCCAATTGTTTACATTCTTATCAACATGTTTACTGTATTCGTTGGATTCAACAGTAACTTTTACATCTGTACTCAACTCAAATTCAATTGGAATTTTTGGCTGATTGCTTTTTTGTTTACGGAATATATTTATGTCAATTATATTTGAATCCAACTTGAATTTGTCTGAGTCTAGCAATTCTGACTTGTAACTGGTAATAACTACCGCAACCGTTTTTTGATGATACTCTGTCAAATCACCCACTAGCTTAATGCTGGTTTTGTTAACTTTCATTTCCTTTTCGGCCCACATATGACCTTTGTTGGTCATAATAGCTGACTCAAAGTTTTCATGTTGTTTCTCGTAGAGTTCGCCAGCAACTAGGGTTGTTGCAATTGCATTAGATGAAGTTAAAATTGTTTCTATTGCATTTTTTTTAATTTGTTCAATCTAAAAACAACAATTATTAACAATAGAGCTAAAAATTTTTTTAAAGTGTTAAAAATTACGCATTTTCATTAGATTAGGGTGATTAATGCGAAAAATCCGAACACGCCGTGTTAGAACGACGCTGATGTGTTGGGTGATTTTATGCGTTTTGATTGGTTAAGATGCAGCGCGTTGCGCGATGTCTTTAAAGTTGCATACATGAGCGTACGCTCTAAAGATCTACGCAATTTTAAACACGGCGTCTTTAAGTTCTTTAGTACCGCTGCATCTAACCAATTTTAACACTTTAAATCACCCAACATGTGGGCGCGCTATTGGAATGTCCGTGTGAATGACCGTAATGTTTTTGACATTGTTTTAACACTTAACAAATAAACGATAAAAACCATATCTCACAATAAAACAGCTATATAGTTTAAAGAAAAGTGTATATTTTAAATAAGTTCATACTTATTACGGTGATGAAAACCCCAAATATTTTGTTCACTTGATTTTAAAAGCGATTTAGTACATAACTAACATTTTTTATTCTGAATAGTGACATAACTTTTCTTGAAAAGCATGAATATTTTGTACATACCTTAGAATTAATAAATACATTGTCGTAGTTAGGATACATTTCTTCTATTGTTGGTTCGCTGACAACATATTCCGGAGTTGTAACATTTATTTCTTCATCATTATTTACTTCGTCCAATAATGCATCTGCACATGTTATGGTAATACTAAAAAGTATTCAATGGAAATAAACATATTTTTTAAATCTAGTTTTAAGTTGATGGTTATTTAGTTTTTTATCGCATAGGCGTTAATTAAGTCGGTTTTTTGCAGTTAATTTGAGACACGTGCAGTTTTGGTTTTCTATATAAATACAGGACAGTGTTTTTTGCTTATTTACTCTTTAATTTTTTTCTTGCGAAATCACACATCACTGTTATGTTGTTTTTTAGACTTTATAGATTGAGTTACATAAAAAATGGTGCGCTAACTAAAATGGAATCATTACTAAATACTCTGATTTATAGGAAACAACATTTTTTTACTTAATTAAATTAAATATTAAATTAATTAATTTCTTGAAACATAAGTTAATAACAAATAAATGAAAATATACGTAAAAACAAGATTAAGAGGTTTCTTATCCTCCTGCGGTGGTTCGTCAAGCGTCCCTGCACTACGGTCTTAATGGTCCTATTGTGCACATCTGTAGCTTATCTTGTATACCCAATCTATGCATGTGCTTGTTAAGACCACAGTGTCCGGTAATCAGTCATGTGAGCCTTCGCAGTTTGGTTCGACACATTTTCGATACTTCCTTTTGAGTATTTTATGTTCTTTCTGTAAGAAATAGTCTTGTGTGATCCATCCCTTGAAAGTTTTTCCACAAGTTATTGTGTTCCTTTGCAAGTTTACGTTGGCTTATTTCTTTTCCAGTTTTGTGTGGAATCCCGATTGTGGGTTCTGCTCGAATAATTGTCCCAGTTGTTCCCTTTTTGGCTAGCTGGCTAAGGTTCCCTTTTATGCCTTGGTCTTTCAGTGTCCAGACCAGGCGTACTGTGTTGTTAGTGGCCAGTGCCTCCAATCCATCTATGCAATCCAAACCCAGTTTGGATTTTTTTACTGGCGATCGTAACGCCTGTAATGCTGCTTAGCTGT
>JARJEC010077199.1:0-12091 GCA_030264575.1 Tachinus sp. AB-2021 | reverse complement strand
TTATATTTAAATATGTAGCCATAAGTATTTAATTAAGCCTTTAATAAAAAATGTTTATTCTAAATAAATGATATAAACTTGAAATTTCTTCAAAATTTCATATTATTATTTAATTTTGGTGTAATATTAAAGAAGTTATTACATTATTTCACTTATTCTGAAAAAAAGTTATATTCAAATAAGTATTTAATTAAGGCTTTAATAAAAAATGCTTATTCTAAATAAATAATATAAAATTGAAATTTCTTCAAAATTTCATATTATTATTTAATTTTGATGTAATATTAATGAAGTTATCGTAATATTTCACTGGTTTTGAAAATGAATAATATTCAAATAAGCCATAAGTCTTTAAGGCTTTAATATAAAACCTTTATTCGAAATAAATGATATAAAATTTCTTCAAAATGCCATATTATTATTTAATTTTGATGTAATATTACAGACATTATTACAATATTTCACTTGTTTTGAAAATGAATTATATTCATATGTAGCCATACGTCTTTAAAGCTTTAATAAAAAAATGTTTATTTTAAATAAGTGATATAACATTGCCATATTATTTTTTAATTTTGTTGTAATATTAAAGAAGTTATTGTAAATTATTTTGAAAATTATTATATTTAAATACGTTGCCATAAATCTTTATTTAAGGCTTTAATCATTTTTTTTTCATTCTAAATAAATGATATAAAATTGAATTTTCTTCAAAATGCCATATTAATATATAATATTGATGAAATATTAAAGAAATTATCGCAATATTTTACTTGTTTTAAAATGAATTATAATGAAATATGCTGCCATAAGTTTTTATATGAGGCTTTAATCAAAATTTATCATTTCAAATGAATGATATAAAATTGAATTGTCAACTTGTTTTGAAAATAAATTTTTTTCAGATATGTTGCCATAAGTCTTTATTTAAGATTTTTTAAATTCTAAATAATGATATAAAATAAAATTTTCTTCAAAATGCCATATTAATATATAAGTAATATTAATAAATTATGGCAATATTTCACTTCTTTTGAAAATTATCTATATTCACATATGTTGCCATAAGTCTTTATTTCAGGCTATAATCAAAATTTTTCATTCTAAATAAATGATATTAAATTGATTTTTTTTTAAATACCATAATAATATTTAATTTTGATGTAATATGTTTTGCAAAGTTTCACTAGTTTTAAAAATTAATTTTGTTAAAAAATATTGCCATAAGATAAGCTTTAAACAATATTTTTCATTCTTAATAAACGAAATAAATAAAATAAAATAAATTTGAATTTTTTTTATGACGACATATGAATATTTGATGTTGATAAAATACTAAAGAAGTGGTCGAAAATTTCATTTGATTAATTTTTTTTTTAAATATGATGCCACAAATCTTTATTTAAACCTTTTATAATTTTTAAAAAGAAATTATCGCAATATTTCACTTGTTTTGAAAATGATCTATATTCACATATGTTGCCATAAGTCTTTATTTCAGGCTATAATCAACATTTTTCATTCTAAATAAATGATATCAAATTAATTAATTTTTTTCAAAAATGGCATATTAATATTTAATTTTGATGTAAAATTAAGATGTTTCGCAAAGTTTTACTAGTTTTAAAAATTAATTTTATTTAAAAATATTGCAATAAGTGAAGCGTTAATCAAAATTTTTCATTCTCAATAAACGAAATAAATTTAAATTTTCTTTATGACGACATATTAATATTTAATGATGATATAATACTAAAGAAATGATATTTAATATTGATGAAATATTAAAGAAATTATCGCAATATTTCAATTGTTTTGAAAATAAATTATATTCTAATGTAGCCATAAGTTTTTATTTAAAGCTTTAATTTTTATTCTAAATAAAAGATATAAAATTGATATTATCTTCAAAATGCCATATTACTATTTAATTTGATGTAACATTAAAGACTTATCTCAATATTTTACTTGTTTTGAAAATAAATTATATTCAAATATGTAGCCACAAGTATTTAATTAAAGCTTTAATAAAAAATGTTTATTCAAAATAAATTATATAAAATTAAAATTACTTCAAAATGCCATATTAATATATAATATTGATGAAATATTAAAGAAATTATCGCAATATTTCACTTGTTTTGAAAATTAATTATATTCCAATGAAGCCACAAGTCTTTATTTAAGGCATTAATAAAAAATGTTTATTCTAAATAAATTATATAAAATTGATTTTTTTTTCAAAATGCCATATTACTATTTAATTTTGATGTGACATTAAAAAAGTTATCGCAATATTTTACTTGTTTTGAAATTGATTTATATTCAAATATGTAACCATAAATCTTTAAGGCTTAAAAAATGTGTTATAAATAAATGATATAAAATTGAAATTACTTAAAAATTCCTTATTATTATTTAATTTTGATGTAATATTAAAGAAGTTATTGCAATATTTCACTTGTTCTGAAAATGAATTATATTTAAATATGTAGCCATAAGTATTTAATTAAGGCTTTAATCAAAAATTTTTATTCTAAATAAATGATATGAAATTAAAATATCTTCAAAATGCCAGATTATTATTATTTAATTTTGATGTAATATTAAAGAAGTTATCGCAATATTTCATTTGTCTTGAAAATTAATTATATTTAAATATGTAGCCATAAGTCTTTATTTATGACTTTAATAAAAAATGTTTATTCTAAATAAATGAGATAAAATTGAAATTTGAAATAAATGATATAAAATTGAAGTTTCTTCAAAATGCCATATTATATTTAATTTTGATGTAACATTAAAGAAGTTATCGCAATATTTCACTAGTTTTGAAAATTAATTATATTCAAATATGTAGGTATAAGTTTTTATTTAAGGTTTTAATTAAAAATTTTTATTCTAAATAAATGATATGAAATTAAAATATCTTCAAAATGCCAGATTATTATTATTTAATTTTGATATAATATTAAAGAAGTTATCGCAATATTTTACTTGTTTTGAAAATGAATTGTATTCTAATATGTAGCCATAAATATTTAATTAAGGCTTTAATCAAAAATATTTATTCTAAATAAATGATATAAAATTGAAAATACTTCAAAATGCCATATTATTATTTAATTTTGATGTAATAATGCCATGTTAATATATAATAATGATGAAATATTAAAGAAATATTTCACTTGTTTTGAAAATGAATTATGTTCAAATATGCAGCAATAAGCCTTCATTTAAGGGTTTAATCAAAAATTTTCATTCTAAATAAATGATATAAAATTGAACTTTCTTCAAAATGATACATTCATATTTAATATTGGTGAAATATTAAAGAAATTATCGCAATATTTTACTTGCTTTAAAAATTAATTATAATCAAATATGTTGCCATAAGTTTTCATTTAACGCTTTAATCAAAATTTATCTTTCTAAATGAATGATATAAAATTGAATTTTCATTAAAGTACCGCATTAATAGTTAATTTTGATGTAATATTAGAGAAATTATTTCAATATTTCACTTGTTTTGAAAATTAATTATATTCAAATATGTTGCCATAAGTCTTAATTTAAGGCTCTAATCAAAATTTTCCATTCTTAATGATTGAAAGAAAAATGAATTTTATTAAAAATTACATACTTATATTTAATATTGATGTGATATTAAAGAAATTATCACTAAATTTCATTTGTTTTGAACATTTTTTTTAACATATTGCTATAAATCTTTATTTAAGGCGTTAATCAAAATTGTACGTTCAAAATAAATAAAATTAAATTTCATTTAAAATGACTTATTAATATTTAATATGGATGTAATATTAAAGAAATTATCGCAAAATATTAATTGTTTTGAAAATTAACTTTATTCAAGTATGTTGCCTTAAGTTTTTGTTTAAGGCTTTAATGAAAATTAAAAAAAAAGCGATATTAAAGAAACTGAAAAATAAATACAAAAAATTAATTCAACCGATGATGGTTCAAAGCAAGCTGTTTCGTTCAGAAATACGTTTTTTTTTGTTTTTCATTAGTCCCGCTTTGCTATTTAAGAAAATTAGTAGGGTTTGTTCCAGTTTTTGTTTTGTTTTGGTTCGACTCCTTAATTACAATGATGTCATTATATAGAAAGGAAACAATCCACATTATATACGAATCAAGAAAACTTGTTGAGCTATTGTTTAGTTAAATGTTTTTTTGTTGCGCCAAAATTCAATAAAAACTTTTTTTTCAAATTGTGTTCATAAATGCTTTCTGAACAATATTCATGGAGTTATTTGTATTTATTGTCATCTAACTTAGACTACATTGAAATGACACCTTTTCAAACAATGACATTACTTTAAAAAATGTATGATTAAAACATCGTCCAAAATAGTTGACATGAAATCCAAAGGTTGTGGGTTCGATCCCCACCCGAGGTGAATTTTTGAAATTTTTATTTCAAGTAATGGCTTAGTAATTATTTAATAATTATAATATTCTAATTTCAACTTAGGTTCCACTTAAAAATTTAAATTATTAATAATAAATAATTATTATTTACAATATTAGTACATTTGTATCATGGAATTTTGAAATGTTTCCTAAAATAATAATACATATATTTACCTATAATAATATTTTCAAACCTCCTAACTACTGATCTAAATTACATTTTTTGACGTATAATTATATAATATCTGATTAATTTTAGGTGGTTGGTCTGTGACTGTAAGTGGAAATACGAGAGGAGATTTGGGTCCAGATGTTGAAATGCGATTGAAATTTCCCCAAGTGAATGAGAAACCTGCTGCTAAAACTAGGACTACGGGAACACAGGGAGTCTCACAAAGTTTTCCCGAGTTAAAAAGACCCAAACAACAAAATACTGAATCTGGTAAATATCGAAATATATTTAAATCATACCAAAACTGACTTAGTTTGCAATGGGTGAATTTTATCAGCATCATACTTTTTTTGCAAACCACATTGCAATTTTTTATCAACTGTATTTTGAAACTACGCAGGATTAGTTTGGCTTTTGATGCGGCCTAGAGACCAATTGGAACTAGCCTCGTTCTTTTGCCTTTCTCAGCAAAATTAAAAACAAGATTTTATTTAGGAAAGCCCCAAAGCATATTTGTTTTGAGCCTTCAGTTAGGAATTATATTTGGCAAAATATTATAATTTTTTGTTCTGTTTTTAATCAAATTGAAATATTGGATCTAAACTTCTCAATACAACGAAGTACTATTTTGTAATAGTTTGCAAAGATTTTAAATATTATTGAAATTAAACTTTTATATATTTAAATCAAGTGAGCTACTTTCCAAACACATAGTAGAAGATAAAAAATAAATAGTATTCAAATTTCATTCTTATAGGACGTGCTAGCATAATATATCAAAAGACTGCTTTGGTTTTCTTGGTTAAGCTCTTCCGACCAATTTTTGATGGTATAGCTATTGTTTTGGAGAAAACAATTGTGAAAACTTTACGAAGATAGAATAAACACAGTTTTTATTTTTTAGTTTTTTATACTAATATTGTCTTGTAAGAAAAGAAGAGAACATTATTTTGGTCATTCCGTTTAACACATATTCTAATAACTTTATTTACAGTTTTCACATAGATGCTATTTACGTTAGTAAACTGATTTTAACAGGTCTTTGGGTTTCCTGTTAACCCTCCTCCTTTATCCGGGCTTAGGACCGGCAGAGACAACTGATGAAATTACTAAATGCGTCTTTCAGTTGTCCGAGGCGGAGTTACTACTGCATTCTAAAAAGTATTTTTAAGTATATTCGCAGTAAACTATATAGTTTAAAGACATACATCTCAAAAACAGAATAGTTTTTACATAAAGAAATAGTTCTATATGGAGTATACCAAAAAGTATAATATAATATATTTAAAAAATACTTTTTGGTATACTCCATATGGAACTATTTCTTTATGTAAAAATTATTCTGTTTTTGAGATTTGTATTTTTTGATACACTATTATATATTAGACAGTAGTACTTGGATATAAGAAGCCAATTGCTGAGCAAAGGGTCAAAAGTTTACAAATTTACAATATACTTGACTACTTTACTACCATCTTTAATTATCTTTTTCTTTTTCTTTTTCTTCTTCCAGTTCTATTACTGGACATAAGGTTCCCTCTTTTCTTTCCATATCTGCTTTGTGCCATTTGGTGCCACTGTTTTTTAGGAATGACTTTGATATCGTCCGACCATCTGTTTTGAGGTCTACACACGCTTCTTTTGGATATTTTTGGGTGCCAATGGGTCTATCTACTTATTTACCTCAATGTTTCTTCTCTTGCCACATGTCTTGCCCAGTTCCATTTGGGACCAGCGATAAATATCATCGGTAACTTTACTCCGCCTGCGTATTACTTTGTTACTTATTTTTCCGTTATATTGAGCATACTCCGTTCCATTGTTTGTTGTCTGACTCAAAGTCTTTCAGCGCTTGCCTCCATTAGTGCCAAAGTTTCCATTCTACAAGTTGCACACACGAAATACTTTAAATTTTAAAGATTTGGGTATTGCGTGGACTTCCAAATATGTCCCAGTTTTCTAAAGGCGACTGTGAATAGGTTACCTTGAAAGTTTTGCTGTTTGATAATTTATACCAATTCTAATGAGATGACCTAAATACGTATTTATCTACATTTTCTATTGGCTCGTTGTTAATAGAGATTTGCTGGTTGTCTTGGTTCATCACTTACTCTTTGAAAAGTTCATCTCGATATCAACACGTTCTGGTGCTTCTTTTAGGTCTTCTAACATGGTTTTTAGATCATTTTCATTATCACTAATGAAACTATATAAATATATCACGATAGTTTGAATATAAAGTTGCCAATAGCTTGCATATATTAGTAAGTATATTGCAAATTAGAAGGTAAAGCAAAACTAACTTTATATGTGAAAAATCATCGAAATATTATTTGTAAGAATAGATTTTAGATAGGATACCAGTTCAGCAAGGAAAAATTATAGGTGGAGAGTGAGTTTGTTGCAAATTATATGGGAGTCTGATGTACAAGGATTAGCTCTATTTTAAGACAAATATAACCGATTCTTTTTTATTTTTTGTTGTGGCTAAATTACAAAAAATGTAACTAATCTTATAATATGGTTAAGGTTGTAGTATATGGTTTATGTTAGATGATGATTGGATGAGAACGTACCCGACGTACTCTACCTGCATTCTACCCGTACTCTGTTCACATTTGTAAGATGCGAGTAAAGTAGGATTTGAATTGGATGAGGAAGTTTGCGACCTTACCCTTACTCTATTTTAATCGTAATTGCATCTTACCCATACACTATTTATATCTGTAATATGCGAGTTAAGTAGAATGCGAATTGGATGAGAACGTTCCCGATCCGCACTCAATTTGTATCGTAATCGCATCTTTTTTTCATCATAACCGCGTTCTACCCGTACTCTATTCATATTTGTAAGATGTAGTAAAGTATGATTCGGATTGCGTGAGGACATTTTTATCCCGTATCCTACCCGCACCCTACAGTTTTTTTTATTTACTTTAAGTATTTCTTCTTTTTTTTCGTGCTTAGTACTTTGGTGATAAATTCTGCTACAATTGCTTCAATTTGTCTTCTAATTTCAGGGTGATTTTACAAACTTTTCATCCGTTATACGCTGTTTAACGTCCAGCATTACCTTACTACGTTCTCCTTTCCATCTCTCAAATTTGCTAATGGTGTGTTCTGCTTTGTCCACCTGATTGCAATAGTCGCAAGTATTACTGTCAGTTTTCTTGAACCTGTGTAAATATTACTGGAAATACCTATGACAGGTTAGGTATTGTGCCAATGTGTTTCTTAATATCAAAGAAATATTTTTGCGCAATACTTGTATTGCTCTCCCATCTGTTTTATTTTGCATTTTGTAATATTGGCTGCATTGCGGTCTGTTGCTTTGTGAATAAAGTTTTTCTCTTCCGCGAGAAGATTTATTGCCAGTGTGACAGCGATTACAAACTGTACTTTAGTTAGGGCAGTACGGTACGCGCTAAAAAAGCGGAGAATTGCTAACCTTTGCACGTATTGAAGTTTTTTTAGAAGAACTTTCTTTTGGCTTACCTGGTGCCACACCAGTGCCCGTAAAGGACTGCCATAAATTAAATTGTTTACTTGCTCGTGTTCTGCCAATGTTGGTCATAATTCTGCTTAGCGCCTTAACTACTTCCATTGCGCTAGATGCTGTTTCGAAAACATATAAGGCTATACTTATTTAGATAGGTTGTGGCAAATCAACCTGCAAAGATTATTATTGAGAGATATAGTGGTACCTAGGTACTTTAGCAACTCTGCGATTAACAGTTCAGTATAGCTCAGGTTGATGATAATGCTGTGAGGTTTTCTACGTGCTTGAAGTAGCACCGGTTTTGTTTTATCGGGAGCTAATTCGATTTCTTTTTCTTTGAGCTAATGCTCTATTTTGTGCATTGCCTTTGCTATGATGCATTCTAGCTCCTCTGACGGAAGTAGTACCGTTTCTATTTTGTGGGCAGCTAGTTCGAGCCAACAATCTATTTTCGGCATTACTTTTGTTATGATACGTTCTAGTTCCTCTGCCATCCTCGCAACTGCCACTATTGCAATATCATCAACATATTCTTTAAGGTGAATACCTATTGGCATTGGCAGTCGCAGAATTTTGTCGTTTTAGATGTTTCAAGAATTACACCTTGCGCCCTTGGTCATCCTGAATATCTGTACCCAAAAATTGCATAGGTAGCTCATTACTAATCTTTGTAGCTTTGGAGGTAACTTTCGTTTCACGAGTTTCTTGACTATCTCTTTTCACGAGGCGATGTTAAATGCGATTTTAATATCTTGGGTTACTTACTACGTTGCTTTAGGCGTAGCTTTGTTAGTTAGGATTTTGGGCAAAGCGGCCTTTAAAGTTTTTTATTAACTATTGCCAGGCGTAGTTTTCTTTATTGCAATATTTTTAACAATTTTCAGGGCATCTGTTATTTGCAAAGGGCAGTCTTTGCCCTTGATTTACTTGTTAGCCTAGTATGTATGAGGTTTTTGAGAAGTATGTAAAGATTTTGTTAAAACGAGACGAGACGAGATTAGTCAAATCTCGATTTTGTCTTGTCGAGATTAAAAAAACATGATCTTGTCTAGATCTTAAAAAATCGATCTTGTCTTGATTTCTCCGAGATATCAATCTCGATGTCGATCTAGAATCTCGACAAAATCTGGACATGATCTTAACAAGATTAAAAAAATATTTGAAATTTTACACATAATATATAATATAACATAATTTTATTTATACATTTCTGCGATTTATTTATACATTTTCTCCGATTTTGAGACGAGATCGAGACGAGATCGAGAATTTTCTCGTCTCGGCAGAAGCTCTAGAAATATGCCATTCGCATTTAGCATACATAGTAGTTTGAATATTTTGTTATCTCGTTTTTGTCCTGATCGACTTTTTAATTAATATAAAGTTTGAAAATTTGAAAGTTTTTGAAAAATTCTCCGTATTTATTATTCCAGTGTACGTTTTGGTCAGGTTAATAGTTAACCATCTTTTCCTTGCTTCTCTTGATTTCTTGGTCCCTCCCTAATCGCATTCTACTCGTACTCTATTTATATTTGTAAGATGTAAATAAAGTAGGATGCAGATTAGGTGAGAACTTTTCCGACCAGTATTCTACCCGCATTGTATTTGCATTCTAATCGCATCCTACCCGTACTCTATTCACATTTGTAAGATGCGAGTAAAGTTGGATGTGGATTGGGTAAGAACGTTTTCGACTCCGTTCTTTACCAGCATTCTAACCGTATCCAAATAGGATGCAATTTATTCTATTTACATTTGTAAGATGCCAGTATAGTAGTATGCGGAGTGAGTGAGAACGTTTCCAATTCCGGTCCCGTACTCTATCCACATTGTAATTGTATTCTACCCGCATCCTTATTGCATTCTATTCTTACTCTATCTACATTTGTAAGATCAAGTAAAGTAGGATGCGGATTGGGTGAGACCGTTCCCGACCCGTACTCTACTGTTTGCATCCGTATGACGCAAGTAGACTACGATGTGTATATTAGGCTGTTGTGGAGGGGATAAAATATACATTACATATTGACATAATTGACAAATTAGCTGGTAAAAAATTTTGAGTTTGGTGTGAGTCGTGTATGGGTTAAAAATCTGTACTCATACATTTGTTAGTTGAACAACGTGGGTATTTTTACTTAAACTACTACACATGCACTTGAAACCTCCAGATACAAAATAAAATATTCTTATGCTTAATTTATTGTTATTCCATTTTTATAGGATTTACTTTTGAAGAAGTGTGTGCTAATAGACAGACTTCAGAAATGAATAAATCTAAACTGTATTTTAAAGTAAGCGTTATCAAAAAAGTGTAGTACTATTGAGCACTGTAAACAATACATGTAGATAGTGCCAAAACAAGACAAGTAGAATTGATGTTCACTACAATTCGTAGAATTGTGTTGTAGATAGCAAATCAAAAAAGAAAATACATACTAAGTAGCCTTTTAAGACAGGTATTTTTTTGCATGCAGTTTCTTGTAACAATTCACATTAAACTCAACTTTATTGTAATTTATTATAAGCAGGTGTTTTCTTGATGTAAATCAAATTTAAAAAACCATGATCACTTAAAATAAGCAAATTTAGAAAATAATTGCATTTAACACGTTCCATTCCGCTTGTGATTGGTTACAAGCACGCAGCACGCGTTGGTACGTAAGTGTCAATGAACGGGCAAATATAAAGTAGAAAATACAAAAAATTTAAAGTGATCAGTGTTTTAGGGTTTTGATTATAAATATTGAATGATATTTGATTTTGTGTTTTAGAATTGTGAATCAACAACTCAACGTAGTTCAGTATATCCTGCAAAAATTGAACCACGCTCAACTAAGACGAGCAAACAGCGTTGTATGATTAGTCGCTCTATTAATAGACCATACCAGGAGTTGCTGTCACCTATTAAAACAAATCATAGGTAAATTTGTTAATTTAAAAATAGAATCAATCATTAAATTATGTTAAATTTCTTTAAATTTGTTAACTAATATAATATCTAAGAGTCGCCAAATCTAGTTTTAGCTTTAATTTGTAGCAAAAATTAACTCACGCGTCATAAAAATCACTCATTTTGCGCACTTTAGATTATTATTGAGAGACGTTGTGGTACCTAGGTACTTTAGCAACTCAGCGGTTAACAGTTCGGTATAGCTCAGGTTGATAATAATGTTGACGAGTTTTCTACGTGCTAGAAGTAACACAGGTTTTGTTTTATCGGCAGCTAATTTGATCTTTTCTTTGACAGTTAATACAAAAATTGCTATAACTTTATAAAAATTCCATAAGTAGGTCGAGACAAATCTGTACACGTTTTTTTTAACATAAATTTACTGCTGAACGGTAATTAGTCAGCAAAGATTGTTGCTATATTGCAGTTGTTCAATTGGCGATCCATTAGCACTTATAAACATCAAATTCGATACATTTGAAATAAGCAAATAGAGGGAGAGCTAGAAATCGTTTTGGTTAAGTCATTAAAATTTTTAAAATTTGGACAGTCAATCAGGTAATTACTTTAAGAAAAAAATTGATTTAAGTCCATTGAAACTAGATGCTATATACGAGGGTCAATCGATAAATTACATTAAATTTTCTACGAGGGAAAATTATTATAATGGAGATCGACGACGATTAATGAATTTTAATTATAATTACCAGGTAGCAATTTTTAACCAAGCAGAATCACATCGATATTTCAATCATTTCAAATAACTCAAATTTTGCCCATTCTTATGATCCCAAATAACTTCAAATGCGTTTCAGTAAAAATTCATAATTATGAACAGAACCCAGTTATAATAATAATAATAATAATAATAATAATAATATTTATTTACTTTATTATTTGATACATACAGTGAACAGAAAATGAAATGCGTCACAAAGATTGAGTTCCGAAATAACACTAATGCTATTATATTATAATCTATAACTAAAATATTATAAAAAGTGTGATTATTTTCCAATCTCTAAATGAC
>JARJEC010077192.1:0-17463 GCA_030264575.1 Tachinus sp. AB-2021 | reverse complement strand
ATAAGAATCATTTAGTAAAGCATTTTCATCTTTATAGTTATGCTTGTAAATACCAGTGGCGCTAAATAAAGAATGCGACGTCTGCACATTTGTATAATATTGGCCAAAATTGAAATTATGAAATTTTTTTTATTGCAGTAATAACTTTTATATTGAATTGCGGGTCCGAAAAAGCGGAGAAATAAAACGTAACCAATTAAAGGAAACGGGTGGGGACACTGGCAGTGATAAACGGGAATGATTTGAACTGCGGACGCGTGCATTCTCAAGGTGGCCGTAAATAAATAAAAAATTTGACACTGACGTTGACATTTAACGTTCGGTATAGTTATATTATAATAAAATTAAAGGTTTTACTTCCACATGCGTTTCATGCACTCACAATTTTTGTTTATGTTAATTATCAATTTTAAAACAATTTAAATACTTACGATTTTCTTCGATTTTAAATGAAAATTTCACATGGTAAATTAGTTGAGCGTTTATTTGAAGATCGCGTGTGCCGTAAAGCGATTTCATTTGTTTTATCGAATCAGTTAAATTATCATTTCCCTTTTAATAAAATAATAAATGATATGGGTATCGTGCAACCAATAAAACTAAAGTTAAACCAAGGTTATAATATAATAAAATGGAATTATTTAATTCGCTCAATTGAGCGAAAAAGATGATTGTTTAAGCAAAATATATAATTCGCGCAAAATACCTTTTTTTTTCGTTTTGCTAATTGCGATATAATTGCGCATTTTCGCAAGCGGCGGAAACGGAAAGTCCAATTTGATACAAATTGGCCGCGACGACAATTTCCAAGTGATATTTTCGGAGCTCGCGTGTAATTGATTCATGAGGCGAGCAATTACCGCGAATTGCAAGATTAAAAATTAGAAAAATAATTCGAACCTGACAGCGAGCGCATTACGACTGATGGGAGAATTCCTTCCGATTGGAAACCGACGAAATAGTCGGTGATAAACAATCGCGGTTGTCGGTTTGTGCGATTTTGCGCAATGCAAAATGTATCCAAGCGTGTGCTTTCGCTATGTTTTGTTTCTGTGGTAAGTGGATCGATGGCAATAAGTGAAAAGATGATGAAGCAATTCAAATTAAGTGCATTTTTAGTTTCGACCGCCTCGGGAATTTTACCCAAGCAGGCCGCCAAGCAGTTCCAAAAGCCCAAAAGTATACTCCCCGAACATTATGTTAAAGGTAAAAGTATCTTATTTGAACGAAATGAGCTTAGAAAGCTTTTCAAAAAAGACAAAAATCTGCTGTCCCGATCAATTTTATAAGTTTTTAAGGCTATTCAACGATCTTCCATCTGACAGTGACAAAAAAAATATAATATTTTGAAGAGATTGCTGAGAAACATCTGAACAAACCGGTTCAATTGTTTTGCATTTGTCAATTTGTGGTCGGCAATACGTAAATTGCAATTGTTATAGAGTACAAATGAAGATAATTATGTACAATTTCCAAGTACAAGCAACATTATCCCGTTATACCGTTCGGCGGTAATTAAAGTAAGTTTTAATTTATTTTTTAGAAATCCGACCACCGACATTTAAAGGAAAACCATTGGAAATCGATTTCAGTATGACCGTAGTGGACATCAATTCCATCAATGTTGAAGACATGGATTTCAGGTTAGTTAGTTTTGAAAGATTATAATCTGCTTTTGTCTTATTGCCTCCAATGGGTAACCAAACCTGCAGTTAAATTATTGTGAAACGGTTTGTAGCGCTCACCTTTCGCGATTAAATCAACACGGAAGATAGATTATTGGCAAATTAATATCGAAATGCATTGTTATAGGATGGATATGTTTTTGAGACAACAGTGGACCGACTCGAGGTTGAGAATACCGGACGAAATCTTCGAATACGGAGACGAATACGTTACACTGCCCACGCACATATTCGATAACCTCTGGCAGCCGGATCTTTACTTCCTCAACTCCAAAGTAGTCGGTAATGTAAATCATCATTTTATGCACGCTTATCATTATCGCACTGCGACGATAAATTCAAACGATTTTCCACGAATTTTCAGAGATAGCAACACTGACGCACAGATTCTCATCGGTTACGTTGTACCGCAACAAGACGGTGAGATATTCGGCCAGAATGCACGCCATAGTCGCCTGCCAGATGGAATTCCAACATTATCCGATGGACATTCAGATTTGTCCGCTCAGCATCGAAAGCTGTCAGTTTAAAGTCGATTAATAACTAACATTTTTTATCTTTTAACAATTGAACTTTCAGTTTCTTACGACAACAACAAAATGCGTTTGGCTTGGTCGGACGTCGGCGTGGTGGTAAGTCCGGAATTGAAGCTGCTGCAATACGACATAGGGCAACCGTTGCAATTGGAAAAGCGCGATATATACACGACCGAAAAGAATGGTAAATTGTTGCTTGTGTTTAAATTAAATTCCGGCTTTTAATATGAAAAACCAAAGGTCCGGATAGCTCAGATGTTTACACACCCGTTCGTAAGTACAGCGGCACTCTCACAATTAAATAGTTTTTCTATTTAAGGCAATTTTTCCCGTCTGATTGTGTATTTCCGATTTGAACGGCAAATCGGGCACCATTTGATACAAACGTTCGCGCCTTCAACTCTGGTAGTTGTTGTCTCATGGTTCAGCTTCTGGCTAAGCTTGGACGCGGTGCCCGGAAGAGTCACATTGCTCGTAACTTGTTTGCTGACGCTTGTCACGATGTTTACCGGCTTGAGGACCGACATACCACCAGTTGCTTACGTCAAAGTAATTAACAATTGATTGCTTAACATGAATTTATCAGCGATTCCCTTCCAGGCAATCGACTTGTGGATGGCTGGCTGCATGGTGTTCGTATTCTCGGCGCTCAGCGAATTCGTAATAGTCAAAGTTTTGGAAGAGCGCTACAAAGATTTCAAGAAAAAACAGAACCAAATGGTAATACTGTCAGGATCGAGTTTAAATGAATTAATGATTGAATTTTACAGCAGGACTCGACCATAACGCCGTGGTGCGGTTCCGTTACGAAAAACAAATCCAATTACACAAACACCAAAAATAAGGATTGGTTCCCGCTTTGTTGGAAAGCAGTGAGTATTTTCTTTTTTCTCGTATAACAATTATGTTAGAAAATACCGTTCCAGAAAAATGGCGAAGAGAAAATTTTGTGGTGCGAAATCGACCGTCTATCCAGGTCCGTTTTCCCCGCCTTCTTTTTACTCTTCATGGTATTATATTGGCCGCTACTTATATTCGGGAAATCTTATCCGATCGTTACGTTTTGATTCATCTTTTTTATAGTTACTAATTGTTATATTAACAATAGATGCATTTGTAATTTTATACAGATATTAGTGATGCAATAAAATGTTTATTTTATTTACCAGTTTTTTATTAAAAAAATGAGACCACTGCATCTGTAATTAATCTTAAAAACCTTTGCAGTTCTCATAATGACTCGTTTGCGACAGTTTGAATGTTTTGTGTTAGTCTCGTTAGGAAATACTGTTCAGATTTACAAGTTTTACTTCCAGAGAGATTCTTGAAACGAATCTTCATTTGGGATTATTTCTTCGCGTCCCCTACTTACCAGATATATTCTGACCATTTCAAAAGTTTACTCTGCCGCCAACATTGAAGCTCGATATTTTTCCGCCTGCTCCACTTACAATACCTTTACAGTTACATGTACATAATTCAGTGATTGTGTGTTGTTCGAAGTACCAGAGAATGAAACATTGATTGCGTCGAAATTAATTTGATTTGATTAGCTATTCCACTCTTCCGTGCACAGCCATCGTCGTAAATTTGTTTGATAATTCGTATAAAAATGACAAAACTTTTTACATTCGTCATTGTCCTCAACGCCCCCTAAACATTAAAAAAATCTAATATGGTGCAAAGCAAGTTTCTAAAAAGCAGACCGTCTTTATTTTTTTTTTCATTACCTACCGTAAACCCCATCCGTAATATAAATATCAATCCATTAATTTATATTTGTTCCGCCTATGTTAAAACCCCATCTGGTGGATTTTCATTTTACGTATTACCACAAGTGCATACTTGGTTGCCTAACCCTCGATCATTGTTGCAATTCCTGTATTAAATAAATAAATGTATCAAATTAAATTAGATTCAAAGCTAAACGCCGGCTGTTTACCTTCATATAACCAGCAACACATTCTAAAAACAAACAAAAAAAAACACATTTAACTATATTTAGGGTTAAAAGGGCACTTTGTGTATGTTTTACTGTATTTTAATTATTATTTGTATCTTGACAATGATCGTATTAAATCGAAACAAGTCGAAATAAATAAATACAGTAAAACATACAAGTGCCTTTTTAGACCCTAATTATTAAGACTTTTACCAAGAGATGGATGAGACTATATCAAATATATTTAAGTGTGATTAAAGTTAATGAAAAGGAGATAAAATATTAAGAGTTCCAGTGCTTGCTTAACAATGTTCCCAATAAACAAGTTGGCAATAAATCTGCTGCAAATTGATAAGGAAAATAATAACATGAATCAAAACATTTTTTCGGTCGGCTATTTTGCATGAAAGGTAATCCTAAAACAGAATTAAATCGACACAGAACACGACAACGGTCGGAATCAATTCGTCAAACGCCATCTATGGTCAAAATTAATTTTAATAGTACAATACACCCATGAACACACCATAATACAAGTTTCACACACTAAAGTCATCATTGTTTTCTCAAAAACTATTTACAAATTACACATATGTACATCACGCAATTTACTTATAAAAAGAGGGATCGATCGATCGATTGACGTGCCGAATCGAAAAAATAAAACCGCAGAGAGCGAAAACGAACCGAGGGGGAGCCGATCCAAATGGAAACGGCACGCCCTCCCCTTTTGCTCCCGTCACCTATTGCACGTTTTAAACATTTATAAAAATGTAAATATCACTTTATTAAAAACAATAATAAAAAATAAATAGTACGCAGTGCAGTCACCTCACCATAAAATAAATGTTTTTCACGACTATCGATTTACATTGTTAACCTATTTACAGAAATATATTTATATATATATATATATATATATATATATATATTAGAATGAATTTGCTCTAACCTAACCTAGAAAAAATCAAAATGTGGGTCTTTCAAATCAAATAAAATCGTCCCTGCTCCGTGCTCAAATCGACAACACGACCTGCGGAATCTGGCAAGTACCGGGCAATCAATCGAACAATTAAACTGAGAAGGCCGTGAATGACGCAATAAAATATTTACCGGGCGACGACTGAAATTTTTAGCACCTTGACTGCCACGTCAGCTAAACACAATGTACTTTGGCTCCGGTGACACGTGAGTTATTATGACTCACAGTTTTAAAGCTCAAAATACTGGTACGACCCTGGGACCTATTTGCGATTGTTTGGCGCGGCAGTCTTGTAAAGTAGGGTCGTTTAACCCATGAAAATTAAAAAAAATTAAAAAGTAAAAAAAATATGGGCCCGGTTTCGGCCGCCACCCGGTACGTCGGCGTCAAACACTGAAATCCGTTGAACCCCGTAACGGCCATTCATTGCGGGGATCGACGGATTTCAGTATTCGACGTATGCAAATAATAATAAATAATAAAAATAGAAACGCACAAATAAAATACACTTGAAACATTATGTCGGGACGTCATTCGTCATTTTGTGAGCGCAACAATTTTAACCCACCCGTTTCATTAATGAAAAAATCAAGCATTTTCGCTAAAATTGTATAAAAAACAGCCTTCCAAAATTAAAAATTAATTTGACGGTTACTCGCCAATGACACCCGATTCCGCAGCCGAAATTGCCACCCCCGAACGGGAATCGAAACGATACGATTAAGAACCTACCATTAATATTTCAATTAAATTAAATTAAAAATTGTTTTCCATATTTACGCGTGGTCAATGGAAAAGTCGGACATTTCATGTCCTCGAATTTTTAGAATCTAGACGATTGATAATAAATTAATTGCGATAAAATTAATGTTACTGCCATAAGCCGGCGTAATTACCAGTCAACGTCGCCGGCAACGGCCCGCCGGCCGTAAACAGTCTAGTGCCGCTGGAATCGTAACAGTGGGTATAAATTGCCGGCACGTACTTTACGTTCTGTATGTTATCCACGTATTCTTCGTCGGGGAACTGAAATCGGATCGGATTAAATCGTGCGACCGGTTGTAATGGATCGGTACTTACGACGTATCCCCGGCTCGCCTTTAACACGACGGTTCGCGACGAATTGATGCTCGACTCTAGATATTTGCCGGCCTTCAGATCGTAGAACATCAGCATGCCCAGGCCGGTGCCGATCGTAAGGACGTCGCCCTGAAAACTAGCCGATCGGATGCCGCAGCCGGAGTACCTCGACGAAACCTTTTTGACGGCCTGGAAAGTCGAGAATAAAAATCATTCACGATCAGAATAATCGATCGCATTTTATACCTGCAACGTCCGGCAGTCCAAAAGCAACGTGTATGATCGGCAGCCGATCGCGTACAATCCGGAATCCTGGACGGCCAGACAGACGTTTTCCTGCGAGGACGGCAGCTTGCGGGAAAGTTTCTGCTTGAATGTTTCCGCGCTCCAGATGTGTATGTAGCCGTTCAGGCTGAGCGCCGCCACTTCCTGATAGGTTTTGTTGAAAGTGATCGCCCTAACCTAAAAAACTATTCGATGAAGAAAATCGATTCAAATAAAATGGAATTGAATGGAAATGAGTTATTAACGCAAAATTCAGAATATAAAAAAAATACTGCGACAAAATATTAATTTTATGACAAAACAAGTTTTGTTTTTCTTTGTTGTAACCATGAATTCCATTGCCTACTAGATTTATCGTTGCTAACCTTTTGAGAATTTCTGCATTCTTTGACGGACTCGGCCGAAATGGATCTGTGCGCGGGGATTTCTTGTTTCTGCTCGACCATCTCGGGGGTGACGCGCCACAAGGCCATTTTAGTATCTCTAGATCCGGACACTAAAAATTCGTCGTCCAACCAGCACATATCGAACACCTATTGAATAAATTTGTTACATAACCTCAAAGTATTATCGGGAATAATTTACCCAATCTTTATGCGCGTTTTCTCCGACGCATACCGGATCCAATGTGGGTAATCGATAAACGGCGATATCACACGTATTGCGAGCGCCCGTCGCCAGCAAAGTCTTTGACGGATTTATTTGCACGGAATGGATCCCGCATTGTTGCTGATCGGCCGGGTCCCTCCGGCTAATCAACGACGGTATTTGATCGAGCGAATGCGTTACCACGTCATACACCATCAGCTTAAATTAAATTTTCGTTAGGTCGTAAAAAGAAACGTCATGTTTTATGTTACCTTATTGCATTTAGTACCGAAAACGACCTGCCTATCGCTAAGCCACTGCGAACAAAACACTTTATTCATGTTGCCTAAACTAATGGGAGTCTCTTTGAACATTTCGTGGGTTAAAATGTGCCTGCTGCCGTAATCGCTGCAAATCGATCGGATGTCCTTGCTCAAATATTCCCTGGCCCTGACGTAATCGACAAAATTGTACGAGGTATTTAATATCTCTTTTTGTGTGGCCAGAGTTTCCTCGTCGCTGTCGCTATCCTCGTACGATATGAAATCTTCCGGTTTGTCCGGTTTCCGATTGTGTTCCAATCTGAGGGCCCTGGCTCGGTTCCTTCGTTCGTCCAAGCGCATCCGCATCGAACACGAGGGGCTCCTGCCGTAAATCGGTATCATTCTGGTCTTGGACATTGTTTGGCCGTTTATTTTTTTATTTTTTGGGGTTATTTTGTTTGGCGTAATTTTGGCTTTTGCGGGGAAGAGTGTGGTGCACAGTGTGTTATGATGCGGTTTCAGTCATGGTGCGGATTGTGCCCGGGGTTCGCTTTTCTGCTCCTTTTCGCGAAATTTTCCCGTTGTTATTCGCTATCTGTCAACAACGGATCCAAGGCGGCCATTTTCGTGAGTCAGGTGTCAGACGACAACTGTCAATAAAATGCCGAACGACAGAATCTGCGGTAAATCTAATCAAGAGCAACGTTGCCGGGCGCAAAATTTGCAAAAAAATTATCGAAGAATTTTTATTAAAATCAAAATTAACCGTAATATTGTTTCACTAAAATTACACCAAAATCAATTAATAAATGCAAAAAGGTTAAATTTTTTAGATATTATATGTGCTCATCAAACATTATTGTAGATTTACTGCAAGAAACTGTTGAAATTGATTAAACGATTTAATAAATTCCGCGAATAATCCATAAAAATATCTATTAATTCATCAGATATTTCCACTATTTATCAATTTATTAATATTCATTTCTTTAGGCAACACGGTTGCTTTCGACCAAAACGCAAAATTGCCTATATTTAGTACAAACTGATAGCAAAAAATGATAAAACCATCGAAACCAAAGAAATTACAACAATCATTCGAAAAGGAAACGTTTTCAACAATCGTAAAACAAACATAAAACCCATCACAATTTTTAGCAAAAAAATGCAACGTTGCCGTTCCAAACCGAGCGCCACCTGCGTAAATTTGTTTATCGGCGAAATAAATCCGATTGAAGTTTGAATTTTCTTCGCATATTACGTGCACCGCTTAAAAGAATCGACGGGAAACGTTAATCAGAGCCGGCCCGTTTTCGATCCGATCGATGGCAACGCTCTTCATTTGTAAATTGGCGGTAAATTTTCGACGAAAAAAACACCGTGTGTAAAATGTTAATGGCTGTCAAGTCGTCGGTCGGTTGTTGCTGAGATCCACAGAATTGTTTCAGCGAAACAAAAGCGAGCCGTCGATTGTTATAATGGTGAGCGAACGTTTTGCGACGCGATCTCGATCGATGCGATTGTTTTAATTGATGATTGCCGCGATGTCCGTTTCGGAAACAAACGACGGCACAAAAAATTAAAGGTTTTTATGTGGCCCGTGGATCAAAGCAGGCCCTGGAAACAATATAATTGCCATAATATCCTGGGGTTGCTTTGATTCCAATCAATTTTTTAATAATTGCAAAGGGACTTTTTTCGGGTCAATCGAATAGGTTAAGTTGGCACAGATATGTAATATTCAGTAACAGGGGGGTGGGGGGGCTAGTTTTGAGAAGTATTATTTTAACACAAACAGTATTTTAACACGTTTTAACATCACATGTAAAATGTCATAGTAGTGATGCAAAACGAACGAGATGAAATATTTTAAACAAATTTCATTATTTTCGATTTTTTACGAAGATAAAGCTAAATCAAACCACCTCGACGTGATTGTGGCCTTATCGTTCATTGATTTGATTGTTTGATTGGAACCAAGTGCCTATGTGCAGTTATTATTTGATTTTTCTTGCAATAAACGGCCACTTTACTGAAAATTGTTGAAAAAAAGCTGGGCCGGAGTTACTTAGATTGGAAAAAAGATGTTAGTGACGAAATAAGTTGATTTGTTTCTATGAAAATTCGATATATTTAGGTCAAAATGACATTCGTTTCCATCAAAATGACATTTGTTTGTGTCAAATAAGTCGATTGTTTATTTTGTTTTAGTCAAACAAATGTCATTTCCATCATTCGAATAATCGTCGAGTTTGTTTTTGCGCGTTTAATAATTTCGCCGTGATTTCAGGACGTATGAAAAAATTTGGTCGAAGAAAGAAATCAGCGAAAAAATGGAGAGATCGTTGCAGATCGCAAAGCAGCGAGAAAATCGCCAATCGAACAGGTGCAACGCTTCCAAAATAGAATCGAAAAACCACAAAAATATCACGTCGAAATATGTCGATGACGACAAAAACGAAAACATGCGGATATCATATCACATGATGTCGAACGTCCCGTTGAATTTGATGCCGCCGCCTCCCCACGCCAAAAACAACAACAACAATACCAACCTGAATAATTTCAATAGGAGGGGCGGCTGGAAATCCGGCAACGATATACGGTGCAATTCTCCCCAAGGTTCCGAAAGCGACGACAGCTGCCGATCCTATAAAGGCAGAAAAAGCCCCAACAGTAAGCACTTTATTTCAATTCATTTGTTTTTACTAATAATATTTTATTCAAGATATAAATCGGCCGCACATAGCGAGGAACGAGAATTCTCCGTTGAGCGAAAACACTTTGATTTGCAGCAAGTTCAGCAGCAGCTCGCCCAGCGTCTTTTATCCCAACGGAATCGGAATTGGTCAGGTTAATAATGCCCATTTTAAATCAAAGTAAGTTTAAATAATAAGCTTGATGCGGCCATAAATTTTAAATTATGGGTTATGATTCGATTTGTTATTTTGCAGATACTATTTGAACCATCAGAGGCGCGACAACAATAAAAAAATGCACAAGCCGTTCATTACCGATATAAATAGGCGCGTGTTTGGTTTAATGGAAAGGTTTACGTCGAGGGCGTCGCTTTTCCGAATCCCGTCCAATCCGGTTTTGTTATTGAACGGAAACGATTGGGACGTGCTCAGCCAAAGCATATGGGACGTCTACAGGCTTAAAGCCCAATCGGAGACAACCTATCGAAGGAAATTGGAGCTGTGGAAGGCCATCTATCTCAACATACAGGTTTGCAAATACAATTTTGACAGCTTAAATGTCGAAATATGCAATAGATTTAGTTTATATTGAAAATACAAAATCTTTTTTATTCTAGCTATAATTTTGATTTTATATATTTTACAGAATGTTTTGGACAAGTATGGCTTATTCCTGGTCGGTTCGACGATGTGCGGCTTGGGCCTGGATTCGAGCGACGTAGACATGTGCTTATTGGTGCGACCGTTCTTCAACGATGCACGCAGCGATGCAGTCAGCTACCTACAAACGATATGCAAAATGCTGGAAGATTGCGGTAAAACAAAGACAAACAAAAAATCCACCCGAACCGTACAAATTAATTCTTGCAGATTTTGTGACATGTCCGGAAGTCATCATGGCGAAAGTGCCGATATTAAAATTCCGCGACGCCACCTTCGGCTTCGAGGTCGACCTGAATTGCAACAATTCAGTCGGCATCAGAAACACCCACCTGTTGAATTGTTACGCGCGGATGGATTGGCGGGTGCGGCCGTTGGTCGCCATAGTCAAATTGTGGGCGCAATCCAACGACATTAACGACGCGAAAAGGATGACCATTTCCAGTTATTCCTTGGCTTTGATGGTCATACATTTTTTACAATGTAAGTAATCATAAATAATATTAAAATCGATTATGACGTAACCTTATTCAGGCGGAATTACGCCACCGGCAATCCCGTGCCTTCAAGGTATGTATCCGAGACAATTCAGCCCGCAAATCGAGATCCACGACATCGACATCCAGGAAGAAATCGCGCCGTTTTATTCGGACAATCGGCAATCGCTCGGCGAATTATTTGTGGGTTTCCTGCAATACTACACGTACTTTGATTACAATCAGTCGGCGATATCCGTACGTGAAGCGAGTCTCTTGCCGAAAGAGGAATGTAGGTTCGTGCGCGCCCCGAAAAACGATCCGACGCAATGGAAATACCTGTGCATCGAAGAGCCTTTCGATTTGACAAACACGGCGCGCTCGGTGTACGATTTGGAAATATTCGAGCACATCAAAAACGTGTTTCACATTTCCTACGAGCTGCTCGTCAAAACGAAAAATTTGAGTTCGATATTGCACGACGGCGGCAACAACCAAAGATGATTTTATTACCAAAGCAATATTATTAAAGTATTAAAAAATTAAAACGATTATCAATTGTTTTCCATTACGTTTATATTATATATATATGTTTAGTAAATGTTCCAATTATTTATTACTTTTGTATCAAAAGAAAATTTATAAAAAAAATTATATTTAGCAACGTCGATGTGCAATATTTATAAAAATGCTACATCGCGCGCGCGCCCCCCTGAATGTTACACCTTCGGGGCTTTTTTATTGCGTTGTGATAGAAGCGGCGCCAAACAATTGAACTTGTATTATAAATACTTATAAATGTACAGCAGGCCGTTGAAATGAATGTCACATTGACAGTTGTATTATTAATTGTAAAAACGTAAGGAGGCCATGCAAATGAATGTCACATTGACAGTTGTGTTATTATTTATGAAAATGAATGTCGCATTGGCAGTATATTATTGGAAATGAATGTCACATTGCCAATTTATTATTGATTGTAAAAAATGTATGGCAGGCCATGGATATGAATGTCACATTTTCTGTTGTATTATTAATTGTAAAAATGTAAGCAGGCCGTGGAAATTAATGTCACGTTGACAGTTGTATTATTTTGTAAAATTGTGTGGAGGGCCGTGGAAAAACCGAGTGTCACATTGACGGTCGGTCGTGTTATAGTCGATTATTGAAAGGCGCCGCTCGAAACGGATCTCGTATTTTTTCCCATCGAAGGAAACGTTATTTTCCATCGAGATGTATATTTTTTGACAATTTGGGCAGGTTAATTTTCGATACATATCAGAGACGGACGGGTTTTTTTGCGAACGAGAAAATCCCCGCCGTAAATAATACTCGTTGCGCGGGCCCACGTTACCAATGAATTAATCGAATCGTTGTTAATTTTTTATCGTATAATTGTGTCTTCCGGATGTGTTTTTTTTTGGTGCGCGAAGGCACACGATAATGTTAATTAAAAAACAAAAAAAAATTTTAATTAAAAAAAAAAAACAAAAAAAATGTGCCAAAAAAATCTAGAAAATAGAGACAATATCGAATAAACGAACAATAAATGTAACAATAATTAAGATGTGTATATATATATATATATATTCTGTATATACGCGCCGCAAAAAAATCATAAAAAAATAAATTTTGCAAAAAAAAAATTTTGTATTCGAACGTTTTGTTTGTGTTATCGTCGTTATGTGTGTATATAACATGCGCCTCGTTTTTGCAAAATGGAATAATTTTATTTGACGTTTTATTTTGCGATAATTTTTATTCCATTCCATTTTTTTTGTACAGTTACTGACCTAAATCTGTGTAACCCGAAGAATATGAAAAGAACAATAAAGAAACGAACATCTATTTTATTTTTCCTTCACATCATAACCCTCGTTAACTGTCAGAATTTTTTATCAAAATAGCTTTGGAAAAATAAAAAAGAACGAATTGTCAGAAAAATATAATTTAAGGTTATATTTAAATAAATTAAATTTGTTCATCGAGAAACACTTCCAGTTCTTGTGGATGGATATGTATTCGCAGCTGCTTCTCGGTGATCAATCCTTGGATTTTGGACAAATCTTCGGGCACGTAGATGGCCGCGTCGATGTACAAAGCCTGCGGGTAATACATTTTTTATATCAATTTTTACCCGATTAAAATATTACCTTCAACCAGGGACATTCCTCGACTGCGGCGTAATACGCGTTTCTGCACATCGTCGGATCAAAATAAGTGTGGAGGAACTGCAAATATAACCGCCATAGCAGACCGCACCGTTTGGTGCACATATCGCCCGTCGTCAATCTCTTAAAAAGCGAGAGCAAGGAATTTTTGTAACTGTTCCCCGGCAGAATTTCCTGCCCGCTGACAGAATCGATTAAAATATTTTCAACGGAATCAATCCGATTGTTTGCGATCAAGATCAGAAAAAGGCCGGGCAAAACGTGCCCGCTTTTCAGCAGCAACGTTTTGAATTTCCACCAGGGCTGCCCGTGGCAGCCGTGCATGCTTTGCACTTTTGCGAGAACCGAAAGGAAAAATAAATTATTGGGATAGGCCGCGATGGCCTCGTGCAATTTCGCGTCCAATTTCGGGTGGAGTCCGCAGCCGGGCCGCTCGGTGCATTCTTTAAATAAAACGGCCGCCGAAAATTCCAGCAGGATCTCCTTGTGCAGGCTTTTCTCCCCGTTTAAAGCGTCCAGCCTATCCAAAGCTCGCCCGATCAATTTCAAACAATCGTTGGGTGATTTACGCAAGTACAGAAACCACCCGTGGCAGATGGTCCACTCGGTTAAAAAATTTGGCAGAAAATACTCTATCACGTTCAATTTTTCCACCGATTCCAGGAGCCCATC
The DNA here is from genome assembly GCA_030264575.1 of Tachinus sp. AB-2021. NCBI lineage: Eukaryota > Metazoa > Arthropoda > Insecta > Coleoptera > Staphylinidae > Tachinus > Tachinus sp. AB-2021. The sequence goes on along the minus strand of JARJEC010077192.1, from coordinate 3,424 downwards.
GGTGATTTCATCGAATTTATCGGAAACCTCGTTTAGGGCCGTTTGGGTTATAAAACGGGGCGGATTGTTAATGTCCCCGCCCAAAACAAACGAAATGAAATATTTCAAACATACATCGTCATTCTCCCCTTTTTTACGAAGATGCAGCTCGATCAACGTGCGGAAAGTCGAAGTGATTGCGGCCTTGTCGTCCATCGATTCGATCGTCCGATCGGTGCAATTTAGCCCGAGCACGGTTCGCAAAGCGTTTACCGCTTTTTCGAAACGACCCATTTCGTGCTCGGACAAAGCGAACTCCCTGAATAGAATCACGTTGGTCGGATCGGATTTTAAGACGTTTTTCACGTCGGATTTTAATTTTTCCCTAAATTTCGAGGTCAGCTTCAACTGTTTTTCGCGCTCGAGTATCGTGAGCAAGCGCTGGAAGCGGAACCACCATACGGTCACCGCATTTTTTTCCGCCCCGCTCAAGCTGTCCATGCAGGCTTTTAGAACGCCCAAAACAAACTCTAAATATTCTTCCTGTCCCGGGAAGGTTTTTAAATATTGCGGCCCGACCGTTAGTTTCTGCGTGTAGTCCAGCAGCGATTTATTGTTCAAATCGATCGGATATATTGGCAAAAAAACCGAAAGCAACGTTTCAACGCAATCCAAGGCCCACGGAACGTAATCGATCCCGAATTCTTGCATGATTGTGTGCCTGCACGGTAATAAAGGTATTTTTATCAGTGTCAGCATGGTAACGACCAATTTAAAAATATTCTCCGGGATCGTGATCGGATGGATCAGGTTGCGCACGTCCGAAAAGAAAATTCTGTCGGCCTCGTCCAGCCAGGATTTGTCGTGCGGCAACCAGTGGCTGGCCTCGCGCAATTTCTCGACGCGCAGCCAAATTTCGTGCCGGGGCAATCGGGAATTCAGAACCACCTCTTCCAACTCGACCAGTTTGTTTTCGTCGTGCGCCGCCGAAGGATTCATCTTCGTGTTGGCGTTCAGCTCCAAATAATCCCGCAGCAAGGTGTACAATTGCTCGAACAGGCCGGCCTGCCGCAAAAACAATCCGCACTGATATAAAATCCTTAGAATGTTTTCTTCCAGTTGCGCCTTTTCCAATTTGGACGTTCTCCGCAAAGTGTGCAGCGTTTCCAAGCAATGAATGTACAAATAAAGCACCGAGGGGGTGTTGCAATGCGACATGGAACATTGCGTCGCCTCGATATAGCCCTGCCATAGAATAATATTCCCCTTTTCTTTATCGACCAGCCGATGCAATTGCTGTTTCAATTCGTCGGCCGGGTAAGCATTAACGGCGATGTTTAAACGCAACCTTAATAACCTTTCGGAATCGGGATTGTGCGACAGGGCTTTGTCCAATATGGCCAATTTCCGGGTGGCCGTGACGCGTAATCCTTTAGCAATGCTGCCTTTGCGGTAGGATTTTTCGAATTGAAAAACCGAGTCTTGATAATCGGCGTATTTGATCCACATCTCGATGTTGTTCGGGTCGTCCCCCAGGCTTTTATTATAATGGGCGGTCATTTTGGTAATTTCCTCTTCGTCTTGAAAGCCGTCGAATTTGCCCTCGCTTTTTTTGATCTCCGCCGGATCGTTTAAATCTTTTTTTTTTATAACCTCCTCGTCGCTGTCGCTTTCGTTGGGTTTTTCTACGACGCAATGGAAGTAACGTTTCAATTTTTTTTTCTTGAAATTGCTCGTTCCTATGTAATATTTGGTTCGGTATTTCGCGACCATCGGTCGGTGCAGTTTGGCGACGTTGAGGTATTCGGGGGTGCGTTTGCGATCGATTCGGAAAGTTTCCGATTGCTTTTCGACATTTTTACCTTCCGGTTTGGATTTCTTGCGTTTCTTTTTCTTTCTTTTAACGGGTTTCGGTTTCTCCTCGGGTGTCGGAATGAACGGGGTCGTGTCGATTTTAAAACTAGATTGGTTCAACCATTCCGGTTGATTTGAAGTCGAGGCGTTTTCCGGGGCCAAGTTTGCGTCCGAATAAGCCGCGAATAATGCCATTAATTAAATGTGTATTAGTTGATTTTAATTGGGGTTATGTTGTGACTTTTCTAAATGAAGCAAATTCTTACTTTTAAAATGTGTGCATATTTTCATATTTTAGCTGCGTTTGGCAACATTGCTGGACGTGATCAGTCGCAACGAAGTTGTTGCAACAGTGGCGTACGTAAAAATAATTTTACAACCTTTTATTGTAATTCCTATATATTTGTAGAATTTGATTTTGTGTTAAAGAAAAAAAATTAATCTTTTGTTTCGAATATTTAATTTTTGATTATCTATATATTTTTGTTGTTTAATTTTTTATTATTTAATTTTCGAAAGTAAAATTTATTAACATTCTATTTTTGAATTGCTAATTTTTGAACATATAGATGTTCAAACAAAATTTATTACTTTTCCTTCCTTTTCAAAATACCTAGCAAACCAGCTCCCTCCGGAAGATTGTTTAGATTGCTTAAGTTGATGAGAAATATGAGTGGTTTTCTTCAAAAAATCGCAATTAAATTCATATTTAATGCAAAACCGGACAATAAATCCAGTATTTACGATTAATTTGAATTAAAGAATGCAACAGATTCAATTGTATCCACAAAGTTTGGTATTTATTTTAAAATATATATGTTAAAATACCGCAAAAATTAATAGAATATGTTGTTATGTTGGCAACAATTTGTTTACACTCATATTTGACACATAAATTAACTAAGGTTAACAAACCCATATGTTTTTGAAGTATAATTGTCATACTCAAAAATTGCCGACTTGATTATTTCCTATTAAAAATTGCAAAATATGAGTTTTGCATAAATCGTGCGAGGGGAGGAAGGTAAAGTTTTAGTAGGCCATGCGTCCTCTAGTTTCTTTAATGTTTTTACAAAATTCGGTCGAAACTGGGAAATTATGTATGGGTTCGGCAATTGTTTTGCGTTTGATGCAAATACGTCTCGACCTCATGTGCTGGCAATGATTTAGGCTTGGAAATAAATATTTTAGAGGTAAATTGAAAATATAGAAAATTTTGTTGAAAAGCCATGAAAGTTATGCAAAAATCAAGAAAATTGTGCAATTTTTGAAGGCAAACAAACTTTGAGATTAGTTTAGGTTTACTCGAAGAAATTTTACGGAAAAATTTCTTCTAGCAATTAAGCCTGCTCACCACGTCACGGTACTAATCTCCCGAGCAGGGGAAGGAATGGAAACAAGGGAAGCGTCCAGGTTAAGAAACACCGAGGAATTGTCAGCCGTCCCCGTCAAGCCCACCCAAAATGTCTCCTGAGCGCGTCCGGGGGATGGAGCACGGATCTGGCGGCCGTGGTCACTTTACTAATATAAAAGGGAACCGGCCAACCCACTTTGAGCGCATAAAAAAATCCGAAAAGCATCGGCTTACCTT
>JARJEC010077188.1:0-20718 GCA_030264575.1 Tachinus sp. AB-2021 | reverse complement strand
GTGACTAAAGCAGGATTTTTAATCTCAAGTGGTCAAAGAAAATTAAAAGAGACTAAAAAAAAAATAAGAACATAAATTCTATCCAATTATTATGTCAAAAAAACGGACATTGACAAATTCATTTTTAATGTAGTTTGATTTTTAATTCAAGGCAAGTTTTTAAAACTACGAAACCAATACCTTGTCAAAGTTGTTTATAGTAATTTGAAAGATTGTACATTAAGAAATATTTGTTTTCAAAATTTAAAATGGTTGACAATCACTCAATGCGTTATTTGACTTTACTTTAATTTAAATGATGAAAGCAGAGCAATACATTTAGTATTACTTACCTTTTCAGTCTGTCTCTTATATAATTTTTTGTTATAATATCTTTAAATTTAAGCAGATATAAATATTTATGTTCTTGATATTATAACTCGTATTTGTTTAATTTTATATATCGTTTAATTTTATTTGTTGGTTCTTGTTTTATTGTTATTTTCTAATTGCTCAATACATTATTTATAAATGTTTAAAGTTATGGAACACCCTGTACACAACAGATCACATTTGGTGGGAAATTTGTATTTCATATGCAGATTATCGATTTCACGAGGCAAAAACATAACGGCTGTAGTGGCAGCACTCACTGACTTGGTAAACACAGTGTAGTCAATGTTGCCAGTTTGAACGATTTAATGGGCGAAACTAATATAAAATAGAATTGTTTATTTTCATTAACAGTTTGAAAGCATTTTAGGGTATTTTCAATTATCCCCGATTTATAAAGTTTTTAATAACAATGCAGCTTTCGAAAACTTATTGAGATAAAATTAGCTGAAGAAATTAATTATATTAATTATTTGGGTTTAACCACAGCCTTAAGTCATAAATTTTAAGAAACATTAATTTGAATTTGCAGACAAAATGTATAGTTTTTTTAATTGAAATCTAATGTAACCCTTTATAAGGGTAAAATTGTATTGGCAACCCTGTGTGTGACTGTGTACCACTATCCAGTTGTACATCGGCCGTTTTATTTAAAATGTTCACTCGTAGTTTCGTGTACTTAAATCATTCATTAAATGTATCATAAGTACGCCACAATATTTTTTGCATGGTCTGTCATACGAGTTTGATAATTTACCTTAATATTGTAATAATATAAAATAACTCATATGCTATATATTTGTTTAATATCAAAAAACAAATAAGTTTCAACAATAAATTATATTGTTTTTGAAACAAAAGACGATTTATTATTTATTTAATTAATATGAATGTGAGCGACAAAAATTGTCAAAAAAATAATATCATTTTAAGACATTAAAAAAGCTAAAAATAATACATATCTTGTCCATTTTTGTAATAGTAAATAAAAAAAATTATAATTCATGCTCCTGGCCATTTTAATCGTGCAAGTAAATTGTTAATAAACAACACCTGTAGCAGACACTTTTGAGTGGTTAATAAAGTCATATATACTATAAGTCGTCAAATATTAAAAAATGACAAAATAATATTTTGGATAAATCAAATAATAATAATAATAATACTGAACAATTTTAAATATTTTATCAACAATCGCCTTATATTTGGACTCTTGTCCACTTTGGAAGCGTATAAAGTGACCCATTATTCACTAGTAAAATAATGATATACTGAAAAAATGTAAACTTCATATATTTATTTTATATATACTTGAAACATGAATAAAATTGCATACTTTTTCTTCAGATTTAAAAATAAAAGCATGTCTTATTCATTTATTGTTAATACAAACAAGTTAAATTACTTTTTCATAATGTTCTCTGGATTTCGCAATAATTGAAGAATTACTTCTTGCGCTTCCACAGAATTACTAAAGGAACAATCACTTTCTTGCATTTCTTAGTTCACATATATACGTAGTGATGCCAACAGATCCAGTTTTTGACCGGATACTGGATCCATCCCCAAAAATAAAAACCAAGGCCAACCGAATCTGAGAACGAAACTGGCCGGATTTATAACAATACAAATTTACTAGTGTCGGTGCGATTGCATTCAAAAATTCTTTAATAGAAGCAAAAATTTAAAAACAAGTTTTTTACAGAAAACAAACGTTAAACAAAATTTTGTTCTTAAACATATTTAGAAAATATTGAAAAAATATTATTTATTTTTTTAATTCTTGTTCTATAACGTTTAACAAATCTTACCTATAACATGTGATATTTAAGCTAACTGTGATCACACTTACTTATGCAAAAGAAAGAAAGCAATAATTGGTATCTTTTCAAGATTTCACTATAATTATTATTTCTTAAATATAAAAATTCTATTTTTTTATATTTTCAATTTTATTATTAGTATTGTTCACTTTTTTACGTTTATTCTTTTATTTACTTATTGAGTGCGGCCGGAACCAAATTTTTCAAATATTGGCCGGATTTGGATCCGGTTCCGGCGGCATCACTAATATAAATAATAATCATAGCAACCAGTAATTTTATTATGATAAGGCCCACCACGTTTTATTTTACAAATGCAAGTATTTTTTAATTTTCGCTCATTCTGATTCCACAAATGTGGTGATTTAAAGTTATTGCATGCTTGTTTTAAAAACATTTTATCCATTTAATAAAATGCTATCTAAAACACTTATACACTAAATAATAATTATTTTATTATTCAAACAAACTTCCAAATTGTTGCTAAATCGGATATAAAGCAAAACTAATTAGATATTATATAGCATTCAGATATCAAAACACATTTTTGAGGAAGAAGAAAATTTTCCAAGGTCTCAGATAATATTTACAATTATATCAAAATAATAATTATTATAATAGAATTAAATAAACATAATTTCAATGATAATTTTATAATAATACGCTCAAATTAAAGTGGCAGAGGATATCAAATTGTTTGGCGACCTCTATTTCGTACTAGAATTTTAATTTGCCATTAAAATATTTCAATATAGAATTAATTATACGCTCATTGAATTATACTCAAAAAAGCTTTCATTATTGATTTGCATTATATTTTCATTTCAAAATGTTTGAGGTTTCAAATAAATTCCTTCACACGATACTTCCTTCCTCAAATGATTGTACCTCGATTAAACGAGTTTTTTTTCCAAGTTCGTTGAAATTTTAATCACATGTATATATGCCAGACAACCCTTGCATTACATATTTGGGGTGTAACTGTTTCTCGCTCGCTCCTAAACAAAAAATAACGACATTACAGGTGGCCGACAACATACCGGATGAACATGAAGGTGTTTGTTTTTCGATAATAACAGTTAGGTGCCCTTTAATATTTCGCACATTTTTATCTAAATAATATAGATAAAGATAAGAAGTACATCGTGAGTCAGTCTTGTAAAAACCCGTAATGATTATTCTAGATACAAATAATATTAGATTAGTTTTATACTATAAGATCTATAATTAATTTTATTGATTAAATGCAACCCAATAACATTATCATTACGAAATAAACAAATTAACTTTTCAAATAAAACAAGCATGTAAACAAATTAAGATTAAAATAAAAATTATCAATATAGAAAATGTAAAATACGACCACTTCCTTTAACTACAAAAAGTAAAATATTCACAAAAGTTAAGTGCTATAAAGAATACCTGATAAATTAAATTAAAAAAGATTATTATTTTTTCAAATATTTCCACTCCACTGGCAAATGTTTATTATCAAAAATGTTCAAATAATGTTACAAATGTTAATAAAATCCCAGATGCCATGTTGAGAAAATGTCGAAAATGTAGCGAAATGTTTGAGAAATGAGACATCGCACATAAGCGGAAAGAAACATTAGCACATACATTATATTTAAACTAAAACTTTTTTCTTTTAGATATTTTTAATCTATTAATCTACTTTCAAAAGACAAAACAATATAGTCTAAAACAAAGTTTTTTTTTGCATCAAATTATTAATATAATTTTTCTTAGAGGCAACTAACAAATTGCTGGAGTCGCTCAAAAATTATATTTTCTAAAACAGCAAAATAGCTAAAATTTATTATAATTTCAAAAATGTTGTTTTAACATTTCTATTATTATAATTTATTTTGTTAAAGGTAAACAATTATTTTCAAGCGTAAAAGTCAAAATCTTTTGTAAAGCAAGAAATAAATCCATATTCTTGAAACTCTAAAAATTCGAACACAACATGTTACATATTTAAATTTATAACAAAAAATAAAAACAATACTTTAATAACTTTTTCTCAAGAGTCAATCAAAACTAAAATTTTAAAAAAAGAATCCCTTTCCGATTTTTTTGAAAATAATATTTTTATCATAATTTGTTGTCTTTAAACAACAGAAAAAAGTTAAAATACACTTGAAGAAAATCTAAAACAAAATAAGAAAAACAGAATTTTCGAAATTGTCTCTTCTTTTATTTTATCAGGCTTAAAATGCAGTTTAAAATAATAATCATAAAAAAACAAACAAACAACTTTTTTTTCATTTTCATTTCTTTTTTTCTTCTTTAAAGCAAAAAACTACATCAATGTTGATTAAACACACTAAAATTTTTCACAAATAATTTCTAATTGGTTGTATTTAAACAACAAAAAAGATAAAAATATCACAGAAGAAAATTTTAACTGAAATAAAAAAATTATATTTTCAAAATTTTATATAATTTTGTTGAGCTCAAAAAATTATTTTAAATAAAATATCATAAAAAGCAAAAAAACATCATGTTGACACATCCATGTTCATCAAACATTGTCTTGAAACAACAAAAACATGATAAAAATTCATTTAAAGATCAAGTTTTGTTGGTTTCAAAAAACATTTAAAAATGAAATTAGAATATTATAATTATTAAATAATTACTACGCCATTATTCCATTTTGAAATAATTATAATATTTTAATTTCAACTTAGCTCCATTTAAAAATTTAAAAATTGTGAATAATTATTATTTACAATATTCATTTAAAAAAGGTCATAAAAAACCAAAGCAACTCATAATTTTTTTCAAAAATGTGTTTTTGCTTCTTTTATTTTTTTAAATAACTAAAAATTTTGGGAAAAAACTATGTATAATCAAAGTTCAAAAAACCAAAATTTAAAAAAATTATTTATTTATTTTTATGTTTTTTTATTATTTTTTGTTGCACCCAAAAATACAAAAATCAAATATAAAAACTTATTAAATTTATTGAATTTATAAAAAAATCATCTTTACAATCACATTTTTTAATAAAAATTTTGATATTTATGTAAATATCCATATATTTTCTAACCCTGTAAAAAACCATAAAGAGTTTCCTATTTTAATTTTTTTCGAATTCGAATAAATTTTTAATTATGTAAAAGCAAAAAACAAAATTGATGTTCACAAAACATAACAAAATTTTATTCATTTCCTATTTTTGTGTAAATTGAAAAATGAAACGGGAAAATTTTTTAAATTTTTATTTTCAAATTTTTTTTATTACATGCAAAAAGCAATTTTGGAAAAAATATCTACCGTGTGTTATATTAATTGTATTTTCTCACATTTCTTTTAAATTTATTTTTCAAAAAAGCAACATAATCCATGTGTTTTTCCAGACATAATTTCCTAATTTGTGTCTTAAAATACAAAAAAGTTAAAAATCATATGAAAGTTTATTCTCAAAATCAATCAAAACATAATATTCTTTATAGATAATTTACTTTGTATAAATTTTTAAAAGCAAACTCACTATATTATTTCCATTCCATGGGAATAAGTCAATTCATTTTATTTAATTATTGGTATTAAAATTCTTGATATTTAAGTGCTGCATATTGATAAATATTTCTTTATGTAATAGCATTGCAGTCAACTTTGTTATCGGTCATTTCATTCATTTGCATACAGGAAATGGCTACTGATAATCAAATTTTCTTTCCTTTTAGTACTTTCGTCGCATTATTACTACTGTCCTATAATTATTTTTTCTACTAATTAACTCTCTTTCAATTTTGAATGCAGATTTATTGCCGGATAAGAAATGCAGGTATATATCAGTAGACGCCTTGCTCAATATCTGTTTTGTTATCAGAAGGTATGGGACCATTAACAGGGATCATCGTGAGGCGATTACTACAAACAATTGTGGTATATTGACAATATGCAAAGCCTCATAATTTAGTGATTTGCATAGGATAGGGAGGTGTGCAAATTCAAGGATTAAAAAAATGACAGTTGTTCTACAAATATTATCAATAAACTATTATCAATTAATCAACATATTCGTTTTTTATAACTAATTAGGTATTTACAAGGCACGCATACTATTTCAAGAATAAAAAATTAAACAAGAAAATTTGTTTCTTCTAAAATATAATCTTTGCATTTTTGCCAACCAAGACATCAAATCATTAAGTACTTTCATAAATTTATCATTTATAAATATTTCTATAGTCTATTGTTTTCAGTTACGGCACGATCCATTAGTTACTTTAAAAAATTAGAAATTTGAATCAGCTTCCATTTGATGTATATTTTGGTAAAATTGGCATTAAAATATTTACTTGAGATAAGATAATAATAAAGATAATAAAATTGCCAAAATTCCTAAATTTTACAATTGTCCAATTCTTCGATTTCTTTTAATAATAATTGAAAAAATTAAATCAGTTTCAATTTGATGTATTTTATAACAAATGAAACAATTATTATTTTATTATAATGAACTGAACTGAACTTATTAGGCATTTTATTATAATTGACATTAAAATGTTTACGTAATACGACCTTAATTATAAATTTTCTAATTTTCTTATCAATAAAAATGTTGATATTTCTCCAAATAAAAATTATAGAAAATTTAATATGGTGCTTTTTTGTGTATAATCAATATAATTTAAAGTTAGTTTACTTACCCAGTACATACTACTTTCTATTTATAATCAACGGAATTTTTAAAATATTTTCATATGATTTTTAAATAAACATTTTTAACAATTAAATTTGTAACAAATTATTATGCAAATAATTTAATTGGCAGAAATATTATTATTTATAACAATTAAATAGTTACTTAATGCGGTCGTGCAGTACAAAATTGGTAATTTTTCGAGATTTTTTTTCTAACCATATAAATTTCAAGAAAAACCCATAATTAACATTGTAGATAATTTAATTCATGATATTTCTTGGCTACATTGTAACTCAATACGGACCTAGAAAATTTAGAAAATTTGTCGGTTTTCATAGATCTGTCAACAATATTTTCAAGTTTTTTCTTTAAACAACAGTTGCTAATTTCATTTACCCACAATTTGGTGTACAATTCGTTAATTTTATCAATTATTCTCCGACTCACTATGGCCATGAACGGGAAATATAAAAGAAAACGAGAGGCCAGGAAATTTAAGAAAGCAAAATTACCATAATATAGCTTTTCTTGAATTTCCCGTTCTCAAATAGATATTAAAGATAATGTTATTTTTAAAATTGTCCAAATTGTTTACTAAAAATATTAAAATTTTCTTCAAATGGATTTCGTATATATGTTATTTAATATTATTTGAAATGAATTTGACACCTAAATCAGGTTCTTTATATAAGTGAAAACATTTTTTTTTAATTTAGTTATTTAGATAATTTTTAAGGTTAAATTAAATGCGTGTACATTTAACCTACAAGCAGTGAATTATTGATTCGATGTAATCATTTAAAATAAAGTTAAATATATCTTAACTGTAGCAAATTGCAGCAAATGTTCTTATACTATAGTGTATTCAAACAATTTAGTTCAAATTGGTCTATTTTACTTATACAGTGGGCTTGAAAATCTAATTCTTCTTGAATTGGTGTTAACGAAAATGTAAGGTCATACATTTTACATTACAAAATTACAAGTAACATTATGTTCTATCATAAATAAAAGGTTTAAACATTAACATGGTGCTTATATTACGGAATATATATTAACTTAATTTAATTTTAAAGTCAGAAAATATCAATAAAATTAAAAATATGTAGAATTTTATTGCATATTATTGAGTCACTAAATCGGGTGCACCAGACTACAGTTACTTAATTAAGATGCACAGACGCAATTAAGAAAATTATTACTGGCATATTAATTTTAAATCGTCAGCTGTATTAATTATTATTGATTTTTTTTAATTTGCAAAATTATATTTTGTTATAATTTAAAATTATGAATTATTATTTAAATAGTCCAATTATTAACAATGCTATATTCTACAAGTTTAAACATCCAATTCGAAAAATGGCCCCAGGTAATAAACGTTAACAGTAATAAATGATTTCAATAACATTTTAATTTCATAACAAACAACAGTTAAAGAGGCAAAGAAAATTAGTACATTGGCCGCCGCCGAAAAAAGCGAGGGAAAATTTACCTTATCATTAATAAAGTCGGGATCCGTATATAGGGTCAAAGTTGATTTCTTCCCCTCACTACTAAGACTGGTCGTACTGAGAGTGTTGTACTTCATGATTAAATTAATCCAAAATGATAAGCACAAGAAAATTAAATCCACATCACTTTTTTTAAATTTAAGTCAACTATTTTAATCAAACTTATTAACACGGAGCTACTTCTTCAAGGGCCCCGGTGCGTCGTATAGAGGCTCGGATTGTGAAATAAACGTTGCATGGAATTCCTCGCCTTCCAGTCGACTCGATTGTGAACGGTTCGGTGGCCCCCCACCAGTCCCCTCGTACCCGCACCATCTCACCTGACCCCTTATCGACGGCCGACGCGCGAAACCAAAGGTAAGCAATGCTCTCCACAGGTAAAATTGAAAAATTACGTGTAAAAATATATTTTTTTGATTGCTCCAAGAAGAGTTTAATGCTAGGTTAAGAAAATTAGAAAACCCAACGTTGAATCAAATATTGAAAATAATCATTGACATTGGATATGTGATTTTTTCAGTTTTGTTTATTTTATACATTTTATTATATAACGCATATATTAATTGTTAATAATATTTGTATAACAAATATATCAATCAAAGCAAGTTGTTTCAATATTAATGGTATCCGATTGCACTGTTCAGTAATATTTTTCATTTCTAAAATTTCTTTCAGTTATCTTATGTTGTATAAAATTTTCAATAAATTGTCACTATTTTGAATATGAAAAAAGATTTATAAAATTTCTCATATTTTGATAGTAAAGATTAGATTAGAAATAATACTGCTTTTTATTACTATTTATATAGTTACACAGTGACTGAAATATCTCAGTCCGAGTAATTAAAAGTATCCATATCTGAAAATGTTTATTTGCAAGTACTAATGATATATCTTGTAAAATCGAGAAAATAGCAAAAAAATACAAGGTATTGAGAAAAATTTTGACGTACTAAAAAATGTTTATAAAATTATAGTGGTTATCAAAGACATTGAGAAAAATCTAGAATATTGTAAAATGTACAGTAGTATCAATCAAAACTAGAAACATGGTAAAACAATATTAACAAATCATGTGAAATAAAAAAATCAGAAATATTCAACTAAATTTGGTTTTATAAAAAATTATAAAACCTACCGAAATTGCAAAAAATATTAAGCAATATATTGCAAAACACTGAGAAAATATCAAAAAATCATGTTTATAATTAAAATCATTCGGTCATGATATATTTTAATAATTGTCGGTGGTAATTTTTAGTAGTGGTATATTTTAGGGATTTAATATTCGTGGGATGCGCAGCACAAAGTTATTTTTAGAAAATGTTACGAAATAATTAAAGAAGAAACAACTAAACTAAATAAAATAAATAATTTAAACAATAAAAAAAAAACAAAAATGTTTGATTGATTTAAAAAAACACAAAAAAATGATAAAAATAAGCAAAATAAAATTAAAATAAACAACAAATTTGAAAAATTAAACAAAAAGACAAACTAAATATAAATTTGAATTAAACAATAATTATTAAAAAATATACTAAATAAACAGTAAAGAAAAAAACATACAACAAAAATATACTATATACAAAGAGTAAATAAATAAGAAAATAACCAATTACGAGTATGAGAACTGAAATAATGGCATATTTTCTTTATTTGTACATACTCCAACTTATTACTTCATTTTATAGCAAATCTAATCTTATAATAATTATATAAAGAATAAAATATTTTAAATTGGGTCATAGTTTAACAATTATGGCAAGAAATTGGGTTGAAACTGATTTAGCGTGCGATAATTTTATTCCCAAACAACTTATAAAAAAATGTATAGCTGGTACGAAAAGAACAATGAGTAAAATACAACTTTAAAAAAGTTAATTAAATAAATATAATAATAATAAAGTATAATCAAAAATAACAAATCAAACAAAAAAAAATTGAAAACAAAAATATGAAATTAAACTAAACGAACAAAGAATAAATAATGAATTTCAAGTAATACAATAGTTAGTGCACCCTGTATTACAACTGGATACTTTGTATCCACAAAAACAAGCTTCTGAAAAAAGGGGGGGGGAGCGTCGCGGGATGCCTGGTAGATGTGAAATATCAAAATAATTTTTTTATATAAAGCAGTATGTTTTGTTTTACTGTCACTAATATAGATTGCGTTTTCTGTTCGAATTTCATGCTCTTGTGGATTGCAAAATTACCTAGGTGGAGATAGTTACTTCAAATGCGCTGTTAGATGTTTCACACTATACACTTGCTTCAACTATTCGATTCACTTTTAAAAGTGACTTTCTTTAAGCTCCTCAAAATTGCTTATTTTGGTGGATTTGATCAATTTTTCTTTTGAATGATCGTGATTCCAACCAACAATGTTTTTAGTTTTGAATAGAACGTCTAACTAACGAATGTGGTAAATGGCAAATAATTTGAAAATTTAATATGCGCAATATTTTGTCAGGTGAGAACTGTATATTGTGTATATATATATATATATATATATATATATATATATATATATATACATAATATTGTTGAATGTTAAAGTTTATTTATGAAAACATGTAATAATTTGAAAACTGCTGAATATATAGAATATTTTGGACGCATATAATTTTGATAATTAAATATAATATTCTTATTCCTATAAATGGTTATGTTGCACTTTTTACCTGACGCCTTTTTGATTAATAACGCTAAATCGAGAAGACGCGGACTGTTTTTATGGTTTTATGGCTATTTATCTTACGTAATATCCCGATATAACCTAAAATACTTTTTTTTCCAAATCAATATTGTTGCTTTAAACTTGATGTAAGTCGCGGTTTTCTGTTATGTTGGCGTTCAATCACTAAAATCCGTCGATCCCCGTAAGGATTAGCTGTTACAGCAATTGTCGGTAAACAGCGTAACAGCCGAAATACGGTGTTTTGCTCCTTGTTTATCTAGAGTTAGACCTTATACACACCCCCACCACAACCTAACATAACAAGATGACGACGGATTTCAGTGTTTGATACCGAGATATACACTAATATAAATTTAAATAAATATAATAATACTGATAAATTTTAGATTTACTACAGAGCATCGGCTGTTTGATTGTCTACTGGATCTCTTGATTATGGATAATAAAATAATAACAGACTAATAGGCCAGCCACGAGTTAAGAGCGGTTTTTATATCTCTGTTGCTATTGATTGGATTTCCATTTCTTCTTTTTTTTCTAAATGTACAGAATAATATTTGAAATAACTTTTATATGAAACTTTTTATGCCTAACTTTGAAAGGAAATGAGCTACAAACCGTAAAAACGACGTTTAAAAACGTCGTTTTTTTAGAGTGTAGTTTTTTTAATATGTTCTATCTGCTTTTCTACAATAGTGAGATATTTAATAAATTATAAAAGCGATTTTATTGTAGTTAGTTTAAATCATGTTAAAATATAAGCTACAGGGTCTACAACTTTGATGTCACCAAATTTTCTTTTAGACTGATATTTTCAACCCCTTCGCGTAATCCCATAAAGGGTTAAATTCTCATTTATTTTTATATCAACTTTAGTTTATATTTACAATACATACAATAATATTTTTATTGAAGGACGTTGAATAATTCCTGTAACTTTTTTTCAACATCATTTTACATATCTACAATAGAATCGCTTTATTATTAGTTAAATAACTCACTCCTTAATGAAAAGCAAAGAGAATATAGAAAAAATGTAAAGTAAATTAATAAATAATTAAAATCAATAAGAAACTTTTTTTTAATAATCAATTATGTAATTCAAAATTAAATGAATTTGATTAATAACTAGAATATTTTAATAACGAGGTTCACTTTGGAGCCTTTTGTGGTGAGCAGTTTTTGCGTCACAAAATTTCTTTTCACTTAAAACTTGTAAGAAATTATTTTCTTTTTGTAAGTATTATAGAAACGCAGGTACAAAATATTTAAAAAACCAAATTCCAAAAACGCTGTTTTTTACCTTATAGCACTTTTTTTGCAAAGTTATGCAAAACAGTTTCATATAAAAATTATTTAAAATATTTTATATTTTATATTATATATATATATATATATATATATATATATATATATATAACATATCTTGCTGTGAAATTGTTTTATTTTAATAATTTCGGCATTAATATTATTATGCAGATTTTCTGGAAATTTTCCAGAAGCGATAATATTATTAAATATAAATTATTACATTCTTAATAATGTAAATAAATGACTAATAAAAAACGTCATTAAAAAATACTTCTTGCGGTATGTGACGACAGATCGTATGATATGATGTAAGCAAGCATCGATGACTACAAAAAATAAATTTATTTATGTTCTAAAAATATACATGATTCCACGAAACTTAATTATAATTTTACTAATTATGGATGCAGGACAAAATCACTATATTTACATATTGAAATAAATACCAATGATGTTTATAATAACAAAAGTCTTAGTAATAAATAGAATGTTATGGGTGAAAGGTTACGGATTCAAAGGTAAAAGTAGGTGGCCGTAGATGCATTGCGTTTCTTGTTCCGAATTTAATGTGAAAAAGGCACAATTATTATTAGCAATAAAGTTTCATTATGTTTTGGATGGTATTGAAATATAAAACTTAAATGTGTGAGGTAAAATAATAGTTAGAAAAATAAAGAACATTTTGTAGACTAAAAGATATAAAAGAAAACGCAAACAGTTTTCTTTTATATCTTTTAGTCTAGTTTTACCATTCCTTGAAAGATAAGATAAAATTGCATTGCAAACAGTTGCAATAATTTGTTTTGAAAGAAAAATCTTATTCTCAAATATCAAGATTATCCATGCAACAAATATTGTTGTTTCATAATATTCTTTTCAATTTTAGGACAGATCTTAAAATATTTTTTTAACTCATGTTTCATAAAAATTTGTGAAAAATATTTTATAATATTTTTTTAAAGCTTTTTAAACAACTTTTGTAAACTGTATTTCATACACATTTACATTCTTCAAATATTTTTTGCATGATTTTTAACATTTCTCAAAAAAAAATCAATATTACCCAAATAATAATATTTAATTATTATATATGCATTTTTTAATTTAATTATATATTCATTTTGAAAATGTTTTCAGATATTTCATAAATATTTGCAATATTTTTGTGCCGCCTATTTGAAGTTTGCTGTTTAGGCGGTTTTTACACTATGTAATTGACGTTTGAAATGCGATATTCAATTTACATTACACGTAAACACAGCGTCCAAACGTCTGTGGGATTTTTTATTTGAAATTATCACAAACAAAGTCATAAGTAAATTGCATAGTGTAAACCCCGCTTTATTACTATTATATTTAAAATTTATTTAACATGTCAAACTCAAATTATAACCTTTCCTAATATCTCGGTTTTGATTTTCATTGATCTACCAAAATTTTGACTGAGTCAGTTTCACTTAGGTACAGAAGACTTTTGCACTTTTATTAAGACATCATTAAAAAAGCAATGCTTTTGAAAGATTAAATAAAAATAAAAATAAATTGGTATATTGATTAAGCAATATATACCAATTTAAAGATTCAATATGTCAATTTAAAAATTAAATATGCCAAACTTAAATAATTATTATTTATTATAAAAATAAAAGTCTTATACTTGTCTGACACTATGCAATTTATTATATCAAATCTTCTAAAGTTTATTGAAATATTACATTTTGTTGGCTGCTATTTTAAATTCAGCCAATAGAATGCCGTATTTCAATAAACTGGACGAGATTTGATATAATATATTGCATATTGTCAGACAAGCATAAGAGCATTATTTGTTATATACTGTAAATATAAAAAAGTTTTATACTAATGCTGTTGAAATGAAATGTATGGCTCTTATTAAGTGAATTGAAGTTTAGTTATCTATAAACCAAAATACACCAATATTTATAATCTCATGAATAGATAGATAGTGCTCAAAATTTTACTTTGGTATTTGAGAATATTTAAAAGCAACAACGAAATTTTGCGTACATTTTTTCTACGGAATAAAAATAATTTTAAAAATCAATAAAGTCATGATAAAATACATAAATAAAGATGTATTCTATTGATATCTGTTAGTTATTAAAAATATTAGAAATTGACGAAGATATACCGTTTGATATTAAGGAAATGGAATACAATTCCTAAACTATTACCCAAAAATCAAAACACTATTAAAATTCATAGAAACAGTTTAAAAATTGGTGTTTGCACCACAACAATGTATCGAAAGTAAGTGAAAACGTTTTTCTGGTCTATTTGGAAAATAAATCTAAATCTGATAAATTTTCTACACTATGGGCACTCTACTCTATGTCTAAATTGACACTGAATATTAAAGAAAATATCAATTTGACAGACATATATATTTTAATTAGTGTTTTATTTAAATAAGTAAATCTATAGGCCAATAAGCAAACAGGTCAAAACATTTATTATCACTAAACGGACAAAGGTATGGTGGCGATTATATTTTATAACCGACATCAGAACTTCGAAAATTCACTCGCATTTAGAAAAAAATATGTATCACAATAGAATCACAATTTGATAAAAATGTAAATACTACACCACCATCAACATATGGCAATTAACACGCAAAATAAATATATAAAATTAGAATAAAAATATATAAATTAAAAATATAAAATCAGAAAATATAATAAATAGATAAATACCTCCTAAGTGGTCTGTTATTAACACTGTCAATATGTTATATTTTATATTTTTAACTTATATTTTTTATTTATTTATTATTAAATTTATTTGATTTTGAAAGATACATAATGTTACCTATTAAAGCAACATAATTTATCTCAAAAAAAATATCAAATTTACAACCCGGTATGTTAATAATTAATATAACAGATAAAAAATTTTAATCTATCCGCTGGAATATCTCAAAAAATGTTTTAAACAAAAGTGTAATGGTTTTGAAGGAAACCGATCCTACCCCCCAATTTATTTGATTTTGAAATTTTGCCAACTATCACGCAACAAGAAAAGTGTTATACACCCGTATATGAATTGTATTTCTAAAGATTATTTCATAAAAAACTTAAACAATGTACCTTTTATTTATCTATGAAAGTAGAGATCACAGCGCCCAAATTACGAACGTCACTGGCGAAAGTTAAACAATAATTAAACGCTAGTCACTTATCAATCGCGTCATTAGTGTGACGTCACGTATCCACTACTTGTCTTTATTTTTATGTATACGGATATTGAAAGTAACTAGTGACGTCCATCTGACACAACAACAAACAAGATAACTTTAAATAATTTTGCTTATAAATTAATAAATTACATATTGTCAAACCGAAAAACGAATGAATATTTATCATGCAAAAAATAATAATCCTAAAAAGCAAATATGGAAAACAAAAGTTTTAATACTGCAATACATTAAGTCATACATTTAACACTAATATTAATATTCATTTATAGATTTTGTCGGATGGTTTCAGGTTATGTTGTTTGTTGTTGTGTTCCTTGCAGTCACTTTTCCTATTTATTTAAAATTGTGAATCAAAATATACACAAATTGTACATAAAAAAATGTATTACTCATTGCGTTATTATTACGATACCTAGGAGTTGAAAACACAATAAAATAATCTGTTCCCAGTTTTATAGTAAGTCTATGTGAAAAAAACCTCGAGAGATACTGTAGTGAGTATAGTGGATAAGTAACGTCATTACTTTTCTAAGCCTGTCATAAACCAATCAAAAACTTTCATTTAAATTCGAATGAAATAATCAAAATCAAATTAAACAAAAAATAGCGAAAAATTTAATAAACTTAAAAAAAATAACAAATAATTTAATTAAATAAACTAGAAACAAAAATTATTTATGTATTATATTAATAAAATTAAAAAATAAATAAAAAATAATACCAGAAATAAATGAAATGAAATAAAAATAATAACAAAATTATAATAAAAAATCTAAAAAAAATAGACAAAAAAATAAGCCAAACTAACAAATGAAACTAAAAATAAATGAAAAATTAAAATCGAAATAAACAAAAAATAAATTAGAAATTGACTGAAACAAAAATTGAACCAATATTTTTACATAATACTTAAACAATACACAAAAATAACAAATTGAACAAAATCTTATCGAAAAATTCGATTTAAACTAAAATTAAGTGGAAAATAAAAAAGAAATTAATAAATTAAGCAAAATAATTGACACAGTGCAAAAATTTGTAAAACGGTTTTGCATTTGATTGTGTAATAATTTAAAAAACTAGTATAAATTAAACCGATATATTTAGTTAACCCACAGGTGGTCGATTTTTCTTCTATACAATGATTCCGGGGCACGTGCGACGCTCTCTGACTTTTCTACCGTTCATAAACATTTACAAAAGATGAGTATTGTGCGGGGCAGATGTTTCAAAAACGTCGCGTGGCATATGTTCGTGCCAAGAAATTATTTCCAATATATGCGGGTGTAACGGAAATCTTAAATGCCTTGTTTACAAGCCTACTTAAGTTACCACCAACCGCCATCAAACAAAACTGACAAAACTGATTGAAACCGAGATACTCTACTTTATTTTATCCCATTATTTAAAATATTTAAATACATATAATATTTTAAGTTAATTACAAAAACAAAGTTATTTTAATTAAAAAAATATTTAAAAATTATTATTAGTTATTATTATTATCGAACAATACATGATCTTCTAGAGTTGAGAAGTTGACAATATGTTAAAATGCAGATTAACAAAAAAAAAGTTAAATAAATATGATGCTAGGTTTTTAAATTACTAAAAAACACTTTTGCAAATTTAAAAAAATATTGATTTTTCAAAACTACAATAATATATTTTAGCCGTGAATATAAACAATTCTATTTTCTTATATTATTACGAGTGTAATTTTATTTAACTAATATACTCATTATATATAATAGATTGCATTCAATAATGTATTGTTATTAAACATTTTACAATAAAGGTAAATATTGCTGCAATTTTTATAACATAGGTAATGTGCTTGTGTGCAACATTCCGGATGTGGGTTTCTATATCGTGCAAACACCGATTTACACCAATTAGAAAATCGATTTTTAATATCTAGATATCACCAATTCCCTAATTAATTTTACATTTAATATGTATTTTCGTTACCTAACCCACCGGTAATTTCCTATTTCCGTTTAGGTGTTTTATCAACTCTCACAAAACTTATTAATTCATTATGAATAATTAACTAAGTTTTCTTTACTGAAAAAAATGTTTAACATGTTGAGCATTAAAATATTATAAAATTTTATTAGAAATTTTATTCAACCGGAATAAATGTATTGCGCTACAATTAATTATTATTAGTAAATAAAACAACTTTTTATATATCTTATCAGGAAAAATATTTATTAAACCGGACTAATTTCCACCAATTATCTGGTCATCACCATGTATTCCTTTATTCTTTGAAATTATTAATCTTAATTACACATAAAGTATTATTTTTGTTATTTTCTTGTGTTTCTATCACCGTATGATGGTGACCATGTAATTGGTCGAACTAGTCCGGTTTAATAAATATTTTTCGTGATAAGATATATAAAAAGTTTTATTTATAAAAATGCAATCGCATAGTAAAGGCTACCACCTTTCAATTATTATTAGTATTATAAATGAATAATTGATTTAAGTTCTTCCATATTAAATAGATTATAACTTACTATAAGTAGCATAATTTTAAGGCACAACCACGATAGTCAAAATATGTTTACGAAAATGAGGAAACTTTATATTTTAGCTTCCAAAACTCTAGTTACTTATCTAATGAATGACATAACCTTTCTTTACTCATAATGATGTTTTATTAATGCCTGTATGCACCACTGTCAGTTAAAAGTGGCAGTTACTTAATCTATAGTTAATTTTAACATTCAGTTTAAAATAATTTACAATATACCAGCAATATTTAATTATCAGTTAAGTAACTTACAGTTAAATCCGGCAACCATGGAAAACTTGTATTAATGTGGCTCCATACTGTCTTAAACGTTGATGTAAACTAAAAATGTTGGCAGTAAAATCAAATTAAATTATTTGACTTTAAATATATAAGATATTTTATATTTTCTTCTTTAATTTTATAGAATTTATTAATGTTCATTGAAAATGATACTTATGCATCAAAACCGGTCTGTTGTAATAAATGTACAAAATAAAAATAGAATTGTTATTAAAAAGCAACAAAATAAATACAAGATTAATTATTGTATGCAAGTTGCTTATTAATGAGGACATTCAAATATCGATTTGTATATTATTTATCTCATTAAGATTTAATCCATATAAAAAACGGAGTCCTCATGTTCTGCAAAAACAATATTATTTTGCTGTTGAAATGTCAATTTTGTGTTATTTGAGGTTAACTGACTCTTTAAACTCCGGAATTCTACAGTTTAAATAACAAGCAGTTAGGGTGATTTGATCGGCATTGAGTATGGTGCAATGAAATAATTTTCAGTAAAGACTTTGACCAAAGATTAAAATTTTAACTGGCAGTTGTGTTTGCACAACTGCCAGTTAAAATTTGGCGTTGGAGTTTTCTGAATGTAAATTAAAATAAACCTATATTAAGTATTAGTAGTTTACCTTATTGATATCTCTAGCATAATCTGTTTTTGTGTTATTAGCATAATTTTATGTTCTATCAAAGTCTGTTGGATACAATGTGTTACGAGGATGACTTAGAGAACATACAATACAATTTTTAATTAAAAATTTAGTTAAAAATTGTATTGTATGTTCTCTAGATACATTTGACCAATTTCTCAAACAAATGCATTTGCATTATACACATTATTGCTAATACATGTACGGCTGCATCTGTTGGATACTTTTGGCTTGTAAAATGATCTATATATTTTAATTGGTTTCAAATTTTGCAAATAACCTTTTATTTGGCGGCTTCTTTCCATGTACGTGTGTAGAAACATATCATTATTTTATCTGATTTTTCCGATTCAATAATATTTACTTTAGTTTTTTTTATAAAATGTTATTGGTTTGGTATCACTGCATGCAGTAAATTGTTTTCTTTCAAATAGTCACAATTGACATATAAGGTTCCATTTGAAAATAAAAAACTTTCCGTCCAAAAACTTCAGACGCGTGCTTTGTAACGCAGAAGGCGTCATTCACACAACATTGACCTAAATTATTTTTTTAAATTATTTTTTATATAAAAATTAACGATCGATACGTTTTAGTGTTTAAATTGTCAAACTAATTCAAAATAACAAACAAAAGTATATGGTTGCATTTGAAATTCACAAGATGGCGTCGTTTCCGGTATAACGGATGCAATAAATTGCATTTTTCATGTACATACTCTCGTATAAATTTCTTTTGTCTAGCTTCATAAATAACAAAATACAACAGCCTTACCTATGGCTATGGTCGCCCGATATGTTATATGTCATGTCATAAACGTTTTTTTTAAGCTTTGGTAGGCTGAGAGGTAGGAGACATTATCTTTGTCATTATAAATTGTTTTGTTTAGTGTTTAGTGCCTCGTGTTTAGTGATTACTGTTTAGTGTTTAGTGTTTACTGGTTAGTTTAGTGTTTAGTGTTTAGTGTTTAGTGTTTAGTATTTAGTGTTTAATGGATAGCTCAGTTGTAAAGCGCTAGCCTAGCAAGCTAGAGGTCGTGGGTTCAAACGCTAAAAATGTGACCAATTTTAATCACGCTTTCAATCCACTGATGGTTCGGAAGTCACCTTATAAGCTGTTGGTCCCATCAAAACCCCGCTATGACAAGCCATTGGCTTACTTAGAGGCAATGATGTAAAACATAAACAAACAAACAAACAAACACATATACAGTTGTGTTTACGTCTAGTTTATGCTAGCACAATATATACGCAAAAATAAATAAAAAATCCAAAGGTTGTGCATTCGATCATTTCACCTGAGGTGGATTTTTGAAACATTTATTTCAAAATGGACTAACGGCTTAGTAATTATTTAATAATTCTTCTTCTTCTTAGCCGTTTTCTATCCTTTGGATATAGGCCTCTTTCATATTTGACCATTGTCTTGTATCTGTTTTGATTGCAAAAGGAATAAAAGTATATTTTATTGCAAAAAGAATGTATATTGAGCGACTAGAACTAACTATTCTCTCTCTCTTTCAAATTTGACCATTGTCTTCGGTTTTGCGCTACTCGATACCAATTTAAGCCTGCGACCTTCTTTATGTTGTCGTACCATGTTTGCTGGAGTCTTCCAACACTTCTCATCTCTTC